>PVIC010002167.1:0-80954 GCA_004025085.1 Thryonomys swinderianus
ATGAGTTCAAGTCTAGCCTGGGTAGGCTACAGAGTGAGTTCAAAACAAGTTTGATTTATAGAGCAAGATCCTGTCTCAAAAAAGTTCCCAAACATATGAGTAAATGTTTGTTTTCAGCTGTAGTTTTGCTTCCTAATTGGTGATGCTTAATAGAGAACAATGACATAGAGAAAAACTTGCTTCAACTGAGAAAGAGCACAGTCACTAGATGTCACCACAGGCCCTGATTTCTGCCCTAAGGAAAATGACAGAGGGCTGGAACAAATTTCAACTTTCATTCACCATGTTCCCTTCCAGTGGTCACCAGTTAAGACTGGCAGAAGCTCAGTTGAATAAGTGCTGCTCTGTCATTACCCCATGAACCATTCTGACTTAGGGACCCGAGGGGGACCATTAAAGATACAGAACACTGCATGATAAATGGACACTAGCATCTTAGAATGGAAGGGTAAAAGTGAAGCCCTTTTTGCCACATCACAGTTTCTAACTCACAGACAAGCCTGGCAAGGCTTACTGCTCCATATAAATGAGGGAGATTCCTAATCTTTTCAGGGAAGTGGTATTAAGTCCAATTTGAAAGGAGTAGAATGTTAAAGTTGAAGTTGTGCGGCCAGTCAGCACATAAGCAGAGCACCAGCTGGGGTGGGCACAGCTGTGCATCTGCAGCCTGAAACAGAGGAGGTGCGGCAGCTCAGCCCGGTCTCCACTGGGTCACTGCGGAGAGCCTGTGTTCCTTGCTCTACAGTTACTCCTGAATCTCCATGTGTTCCCACTTCACTGCTTGAGGACTTCTGAAAGTATTCCAGCTAGCTTTTCTATTTTCACTTTTCTATTTCTCACTTTCACTTTCCACTAGCAAAGAATCAAGGATGAAATTACAGGAAGTTTTGATGTCACTCCAGAATTTCCAAAATGCTTTAACTAGAACCAAAGCTGTTCCCTATACCTAATCTGAAAGCTACTTCCTCCTTTAATCAGATTTCTTAAAACTGATGAAAATCATGAATCATATAACAAAGACCCATTTATTTTCTGTTGATTTAAGGAAGTTAAGAGACTTCTTAAAGTGCATCAGCTGGCTTGAAATTAAGGTTCTCTGTTAAGGTCTGTTTTCAAATATGTGTCCATTGCCAAAACCCAAGGATGTATATCAGTAGGAAAGAGCTGCAGTAGATATACAAAGTAAGTCCCATTAAATACCATCTTTTTGGACATTACCAGCGTGGAGGATTTCAGCCCACCAGCCAATTCCCACTCCACCCTGGAGCTGCATCTAGAGGACTTAGGTCCTAGACCCTGGGCGCCATTACCAGTGTGGAGGATTTCGGCCCACCAACCGGTCCCCACCCCACCCCGGAGCCACACTGAGAGGACTCAGATCACAGACCCTGGGCACCATTCCCAGCTCAGAGGACTGTGGTCTGCCCATCGGCCCCCACTCCACCCCGGAGCTGCACTGTGACGACACAGGCCCAAGAGGAGCCCAGAGCCATTTCCTGCATCCCTCCACATCGGAGCCACACTGTGAGACCAGACTCAAGGAGGACAATCCAGGAAGGTGCCACATCCAAAGGGCCCCAGATAATAGAAAGAAAGAGACCTGCAACAAACATTGCCATGTCATGAGGCAAGGAATTAAACAAATAGCATTAGTAACAACAAAAGAGTAGAAATGAGAAAATACACAGAAAAACAGACACAAAGATCACCACCACAGGGAAATTCAGAGAAAAGGGAAATACAGCAAACTGAAACTCAAACACCAGGACTCTTTGAGATGGTAACTAAAGCGGATCTAGTAAAATGGAAATCAGAATTCATCTCTGAGATCAAAACAGAGATACTGTCCAGAGTGAAAGACATCATTAAAGAAGAGATCAGTGAGATGATAGAATCCAAGATAGCAGAAGCAATGGAACCTTTTAAACAGCTTTAAGCAGAGCTCCAGGTGATGATGAAGGAGAATGAAAGCTTGAGAAGTAGGATGAATGAAGCAGAGAACCGAATCTCAGACCTAGAGGACAGCATAGCAACCAATGAACAGGAAAGACATAATCTATGGAAAAGGGCAAGGGACCATGAGAAATCAATCCAACAGCTTCTAGAACTCAAAGAAAAAGAAAAATAACATAAGACTGTTTGGAGTCACTGAGGAAGAAGGAGACAATGCAAAATACATTAAAAAACTGTTGTCAGAGATAATGGCAGAAAACTTCACAGGAAAAGAAATGGACATGCAGATAAAAGAGGCCTATAGGACTCCAAAATGCCATGACATAAAAATATCTACACTAGACATATAATTATTGAGGTTCCAGATACACAACACAAGAATGAAATACTCAAAGCAGTGAGAAAAAGGAAGAAAATCACCTACAAAGGGAAGCTCATTAGGATCACAGCAGACTTTTCAACACAAACACTCAATGCAAGGAGACCCTGGAGGAAGTACTTCAAGCATTGTAGGAAAACAACCTTCAGCCTAGACTGTTGTATACTGCAAAACTATCTTTCAGAATAGATGGGGAATAAGATAGTTCCATGATAAAGAACACCTGAAAAACTTCGCAAATATGAAACTTGCCCTCCAAAACATTCTAAAGAACATCTTGGAAAAAAACGCAGAAAATTCCATACCCATGAGACCCAGGAGAGTGAACTCACTAGGGCAAACAAGAAACTAAACAGAAAAGGGGAAAAGCAAGGAAGAAAAGAACCAAGAACAGGGAAACATGGCAGCTCTGAATATGTCCATATCAGTCATAACCATTAATGTCAATGGCCTCAATGGGCCAATTAAAAGACACAGACTAGCAGAGTGGATCAAGAAGCAAGATCCTATAATCTGCTGCATACAGGAAATACACCTAATTCAGAAGGAAACCCATAGACTGAAAATAAAGGGCTGGAAAACAATCCTCCATACCACAGGAAACTGTAAAAAAGCAGGAGTAGCTATCTTATTTGCAGATAAAATAGATTTCAAACCCAAACTGATTAAAAGATAAAGAAGGTCACTATATTCTCGTACAGGAAACTATCCAAGAGAAAGAAATAACAATCATAAATATTTATGCACCAAACTCAAATGCACCCAACTATATAAAACAAACATTAGTGGACATGAAAAGCCAGGTAACCATGAATACAATAGTAGTAGGGGACTTCTATACTCCACTATCACAAATTGGCAGATCAACTGGACAAAGAATCAATAAGGAAATACTAGAGCTAAATCAAACTTTTGAGCAAATGGACTTAATAGATGCCTTCAGAATATTTTACCCTACAAAGCCAGAGTATACTTTCTTCTCAGCTGCTCATTGATCATTCTACAAAATAGATCACATTCTAGTTCATATAATAGGCTTAAGTAAATGCAAACGAATAGAAATTATCCCCTGCATACTATCAGACCGTAGTGCCCTGAAACTGGAGCTGAATAGCAAAAGAAATTCCAAGATCCTCACAAACACATGGAAACTGAACAACATTCTGTTGACCAACCAATGGGCCACAAAAGAAATTAAAGAAGAAATTAAACAGTTTCTACAACTACAACGAAATGATAACCCCAGTACAACATACAGGAACTTATGGGACACAATGAAAGCAGTTCTATGAGGGAAATTCATAGCAATGAATGCCTACACTTGGAAAATAGAGCAAACTGAAATAAACAATCTAATGATGAACCTTAGACAATTAGAAAAAGAGGAACAAGACAAACCCAGAGCTTGTACTAGGGAGGAAATTATTAGGATCAGAGCAGAAATTAATGCAATGGAGACAAAGAGAACAATTCAAAGAATCAATGAATCAAAGAGTTGATTCTTTGAAAGGATAAATAAAATTGACAGACCCTTAGCCAACCTTATCAAACAAAGGAAGGAAAAGGCTCAAATCCATGCTACAAGGAATGAAAATGGGGAAATCATCAAAGATCCAGAGGAAGTCCAAAGGATCATAAACATGTATTTTGCAAACTTGTACTCCAAAAAGATGGAAAATCTAGAAGAAACGGATAGATTCCTAGACCCATATGAACTTCCAAAGCTGAATGAAGAGGATATAATAATGTTAAACAACCTGATATCAATCTGTGAAATTGAAAATGTAATAAAAAATCTACCAACAAAGAAAAGCCCTGGTCTGATGACTTCACTGCTGAATTCTACAAAACTTTTAAAGAAGAGTTAAGGCCAGTACTTCTCAATCTTTTTAATGAAATTGAAAGGGAAGTAGTACTTCCCAAATCATTCCTTGAAGCAACCATCACCTTGATTCCAAAGGCAGAGAAAGATCCCACCAAAAAAGAAAACTATAGGCCAATCTCTCTAATGAACATTGACACAAAAATCCTCAATAAAATACTGGAAAACAGAATACGGAGAGTTATCAAGAAAATCATACACCCCAAGCAAGCTGGATTTATCCCAGGGGTGCAAGGCTGGTTTAACATATGTAAATCAATCAATGTAATACACTTATTAACAAACTTAAGGACAAAAACCATATGGTCATCTCAATAGATGCAGAAAAAGCATTTGACAAAGTCTACCACCCATTCATGATCAAAACCCTACAGAGAATCGGAATAGATGGGCTTTTTCTTAACCTGATACAAGCTATTTGTGAGAAACCAACAGCCAGCATCATACTTAATGGGCAAAAACTGGAACCTTTTACACTAAGATCAGGTACAAGACAAGGATGCCCACTGTCACCACTCTTATTCAATATAATACTGGAAACAGCCATAGCAATCAGGCAAGACAAAGATATAAAAGGAATAAAGATAGGAAAGGAAGAAGTTAAACTGTCATTATTTGCCCATGATATGATACTCTATCTAGAGGATCCTAAAAATTCAACCAAAAGACTACTAGACTTAATTACCAAATTTAGTAGGGTTGCTGGATACAAGGTCAATGCTCAAAAATCAACAGCCTTTTTCTACGCAAACAACAGACTCACTGAAAGAGAAATTGGGAAGTCAATCCCTTTCACAATAGCACCCAGAAAAATGAAATATCTAGGAATCAATCTAACAAAGGAGGTGAAAGACCTCTACTCTGAAAACTATAGGACTCTGAAAAATGAGATAGAAAAGGAGATCAGAAAGTGGAAAGACATCCTTTGTTCCTGGGTAGGAAAAACTAACATCGTCAAAATGGCTATACTTCCACAACTACTACACAGATTCAAAGCAATTCCAATTGAAATCCCAACACTATACTTCACAGAGCTAGAGAAAATAATCCAAAAATTAATCTGGAACCACAAGAGACTTAGAATAGCAAAAACAATTCTAAGCAACCATGACATGGCAGGGGTAATTACAATCCCCAACCTAAAATTCTACTATAAAGCCACTGTGATAAAAACTGTATGGTACTGGCAAAGTAACAGACCTGAGGACCAGTGGAATAGATTAGAAGATCCAGACACAACCCCAGATACACTAAGCCACCTTATCTTTGACAAAGGAGCCAAACATCCCCAATGGAGGAAAGACAGCCTCTTTAACAAATGGTGCTGGAAAAAGTGGGCTTTAACCTGCCAAAAACTAAAGCTAGGCCTATCTCTTGCACCATGCACAAAACTAAATTCACAATGGATACGAGACTTAAACATTGAAACAGAAACAATAAACCTGCTAGAAAACAGGTTAGCTAAAACTCTTGGAGACATTGGCTTAGGCAGAGACTTCATGAATAAAACCTCTATAGCACAAGAACTAGCAGAAAGAATCAACATATGGGCTCTCATCCTACTGAAAAGCTTCTGTACAACAAAGGAAATTACTGGCACCACTAAAAGACAAACAACAACATGAGAAAAAATGTTTACTAGCTGTTTGTCAGACAAAGGGCTATTATCTACATTATACAAGGAACTTAAACAAATCAGTCTCCCCAAGTTTAAAGACCCAATTCAAAAATGGGCATCTGAAATGAACAGACACTTCTCAGAAACAGAAGTCAAAGCAGCCAAGAAGCATATGAACAAATGTTCGATATCGCTAGTCATTCAAGAGATGCAGATGAAAACAACACTGAGATTCCATCTCACTCCACAAAGAGTGGCTGCTATTACAAAATCAGCCAACAATAAATGCTGGTGAGGCTGTGGGGAGAAAGGAACCCTTCTCCACTGTTGATGGGATTGTAGACTTGTGCAACCATTGTGGAGATTCCTAAGAAAACTAGGACTAGAGGTCCCATTCGACCCTGCTATATGATTTGGAAAAAAATAAAAGAGTATGTATATAGGGGGTGGGGGCAGGGATATGGGTAAAAGTGAGAATTGACCTGTGTCACATATTGGTACAAATTCCCCAATGTTTTGTGTGATTGTGAGCTGTGTATATAATGTACCAATAAAGTTTACTGAATAATGCCAAAAAACCCATCTCTTTGATTATTAAAAAAAAACAGGCAATGACTAAGACAGTTCATACTCCAAAGTGATAGAGATTTCATCAAACACAGAACTGAATCAATTCTGATATAAGAAATAAGCCATGCTCTCTCTTACCTAGGTAATAGTCATTCCTGAAATATATAAACTATATGTAGTTTGAAAAACCATCCAAGTAATTATTGACACAGATTTTAATAAATAAATTCTTTACTTGGAAAATATACTTAATAATAAAGATAAACCAGGGTGGAGATTTAACTCAGTGGTTTCAGTGCCTGCCTAGCAAGCGCAAGGTTCCTGGTTCAATCCTTGGTAACCACATACAACAATGCTGGGTGTGGTGACTCACACTCACCAGCAATCAGTACCACATACCACAGTACCAGACCCTGTCTCAAAAAAAAAAAAAGTTACAATTGTGCTTTGGGAAAGAGGCTATGCTTGTTTGTTTATTTTTTGAGACAGGGTCTCGCTTTATAGTTCAGGCTGGCCCTGTGCTCACTATGTACCCCAGAGAAGCCTTGAATCAGCAATCCTCTTGCCTCTGCCTCCCAAGTGCTGGGATTACAGGCATGAACCACCCTGTCTGGTATTGTGATATGTGGTACTGATTGCTGGTGGGTGTCAGTCACAATGCTCAGTGTTGTAGTATGGGGTCACCAGGATGGAACCAGAGACCTGTGCTTGCTAGGCAGGTTCCAGAACCACTGAGCTAAGTCTCAGGCCCCGACAAGAGGTTGTTTACAGCTCGAAATGTAAGCAAACCAGTGCAGTGGCTTGCCCCTGTGGGAAACTGCAATAAAGATTGTCCTTAGAAGAACCAAGCAGAGCACCAAATTATGATCAGTTAGGCTTCTTAATAAGACTGCCAACTATAAAAATTCATGTAATTCTCAGTCAATAATAATAATAGTGTTATTTATGCCTTTAAATACCTATTTTCCTCATGTCAGAAATTTCTAGGGGAAAAATACTACTTTTGAAAAGGGCTAGCTCTGGGAAAAGGCTTGGACTGAGGAAAGTGGTGGGCGCTTTAGAGAACTTGTTTTATTAAATAAATTTTAATAGAGATAAAAAGAAAAGGTGAGAATATACTTCATATTCCCAGGCAGGAGGATTCCTCCACCTCTTGAGCCTTTTGATGGCTGTTGAGTGTCTGATTGGGAAGAGGATGACAAGTGTTAGAGAAGGGTTAGCTATTTAGTGTATAAGTAGCAGCTAGCAGCCTCAAGTGGAGTCAGCTGGTCAGCCTTTTAGGGAAAATGGCATGTATGCTGGGTTGAGAGTTCACTCAAGCTGTATAAGTTGTTAGGCTCAATGATGTAAAAGCAAACTTGGTGAAAATGATAGAGGTAGAATAAGGACAAGCAGCTTGGAACTCTGACCTGGAAAGGAGTTCCTTGGGCAAATGGAATGCATGAAGTAAACAACCCGTCCCTAAATTCAGGACACGTTTCCAGGAATTTAGAAATGCTGAGTAACTGGCTTCCTTCTGAACTCCCATTAGAAAATCTGAATCTAATTGGTTATTTTAAATCCATGGAGCCATCTGTGAAAGATGAGCCCTGGGTAATTGGACAAGTCTTAGGCTCTACTTATCCATAAAAGACCTAGAAAAAGAGCTCACCCTGGTGTCCCTCCCATCTACCCACCTGGACCTTTCTTTGTTCCTATACTTTCAATAAGCACTTCCTCCTGTAACTACCTCCTTTCTGTTCTCAGTGTCATTCTTGGACTTCATAAGACAACGGGCTCAGTCTGTATAGTGTCAGTTGCTTCCACAGTAAAGTGCGAAAGTACAGTTTCTCCCCACAGTAAATCTCTGACAGTGTTACACGGCTGCCAGGTGAGTAAGATGTCTTTGCACTCATTACAGAAGGAACACTGCTCTCCACAGTGTGTTGGGGCCTTCTATTCTGACCAGCTGGACAAAAGCCATGCTGCATTCTCTGCACTTGTATGGCTGGTCTTACTAACAGATCACTTCATGTTTCAATAGCAGGTTTGGTATTTGAAACGTTAGAACAAATAAGACAGGCGTGTGGTTTGTTTTGTGCGTGTGAAGTGTGACAGTTCAGTACACTCCAGGCTAGGGATTTTCATGTTTTTAGCTGGCAGTCATTTTGGAACGCTCTCTCTTACATACCCTTAATAGGTGCCTCCATACACCTGGTGTGGATGAAACTTTTACCACCTTCAGGGCATCTATGTGGCCAATACCCAGACTGAGTCAAATAGCATGTTGCTTGTTACAGGTAGGATAAAAGAGCAACAACCCCTTAGTGTTTCTGCTAATGCCTGCAGGATCGTATGAGATTCTGGAACAAAAAATGTCCCACAGTTTTTATGCAGATGAAAGCAATACGCTCCAGAAATTGGTTCCATGTCTTCCTGAAGGATATTTTCATATCCTCCATGAGTCCTCCTCAAGTTCTGTGTGCCCAGAAGAATGTGGCACCGAACTTTCACTGTCTAAGTCATAGTTGGCTCAGGAGCAGCTTCAGTCTGCGTCAGTAGGTTTGAAAGTCCCTTCAAATTCACCCTAAGGATCTGGTGGGAGCTTTTGCCTCCATGGGAATCCTTCCAGGATACAGCTGGCCCTGAGGATGGTAGGTACCTTCCACAATGGATGCTGGATTTCTGAGATATCTTCCTAGATCCAGAATAGATTCATCTGAAGACACCTTCTCCGTGTGCTGGATCTCATCTGAATGCAGTGCTACCTCTTTGCCCATTCTTGGGTTACTGGGCTGGGTGTTTTATTTTGGGCTATTCCATGAGGTTCTGCTCTTTTGGTCTTACAAACTTCCTACACAGATTTGCTTGCAACAGCTTAATTTTAGCTTTCAAACATGTGAAGGAAGGAACAGAATAGATAACCATTATTTACTGAATTTGTAGAGACAGGAGGATTGCTGAGTTCGCGGCGGCTTGCCTGGGCACCATAGTGAGCTCAGGGCCAGCCTGAACTACAAAGCGAGACCCTGTCTCCAAAAAGCAAAAAAAAAAAAAAAAAAAAAAAAGTCCAGGTAAAACTGATAGCACAATTGGGCCTGTGGGACTGCTCCTCCTCACACATGTGAACTTGGGCAACACTCCAGACCTAATTCTCCCTTCACTGTCCTGAGAGAGGGATAAATATCAGTGGCAAAGACCCAGGCCATTCCTGAAGCCCCAGGCAGACTGCATGTGTATTAGACACAGTGGTGTGATCTACCATGACCTTTCTAAGTCAAAATTCATTAATGGTCATTGTAACAGACTCGATCATGGGACAGTCATGCACAATAGATGCAAGTGAGATGTCTCAGCACCCCGGCAATCACATGCAAAAAAATCCTGCCCTTGGCAGGGTGCACATTTTTTTAAAACCCAAAAACCTAATTTAGCTTCATTCCTTTTTCCCCTCAGTCCCAGAAAAACTTCTCCTACCTTTTTGTTTCTGCTGGCAAAACCTGTTCACTCCAAAGTGCACTTTCCCTCATTAATTTCAATAACTTATATAGCTGCTTTTTCTTTTACCATCATGTGTGTAACTTGTAATTCTTGGCTTGCATAAGAATATGGAATCTTTCCCAGGAATTCATAATCCTCAGCATCACAGCAACCACAAAATTATTTTTGTTTTCCTCAAAAGTTAAAGAGAGTTTAATTCCAAGAAGAATTGGAGGAGTAATTGCATAACTTCTAGTCAAGAAGGCACTATGAATTTGTAGCTTGAGCACCGCTTCCAAAATACATGACGATGCAATTACAGATCAACTATAACAAGAGAACAACTTAAAAATGCAGCTGTGCTCAAAATCAAGATAAAAGCCCTCCTGGACCATAAATGTATAGAAATACAATATAATAAATAGGGCTAAAGTAGTAGGCCTCTTGGGTTCTGGGGACTGGTAGAAATGGCTGGGTATATAATTTCCAAAGTGTAAGTAAAATAAAATGGATGAGGAAAGAATGTGCTTACAGCCCGTGAGATGGCTATGGAAAGGTGGGTACCTAGAAGATAGAATGAGATTCAGCCTTTCATCGAGGAAACAGTCATGATGAGGAAATTAGTAATATAGAAGTCAACTAGCAAAAATAATGGGCAGGCTGCCATGAAAAGCTGGTTCTTTGCAGATCAATCATAAATGGGAAACACTAAAAGACTGAGAAAGCAAAAAGGAGAAAGTACAAAAATATTCAAAATGAAAGAGAAGGTAAAATTATACTTGTAGAAACCCCTAAAACTAAAACAGAATAAATATTTCAATACATGAGTATTTGATACCTACAAAATTAAAAACTTAAAGGAAATGAAAAATTTTCAGAAACTTTTAAATAAAAATGATAAAAAGAAATAACCATTAGAAACATTTAATCTATTATTTAAAATCTTACTTTTTCCTTCAATTTAAACAAATGATGCTATGTTTATTTAACTTTACAGTTAAATCCATCAAATCTTGAAACAATAGGTAAACCTTTTCTAATACAAACCAATGTAGAAAACAGAGAAAAAAGACAACATGTATGTAGGACTGGGATAGGATAGCAAATGGAAATAAAATTACGATCAAGTCCCACAATAATCTTAAGTAAACATGAAAAAATCAAATAAAGCATGGAAAAAGAGACCCGTCCAAACCAATAGATAGTGAAAGAAACACATTATGATTAAGGAATACAAAATAACTTTAAAAACATTCTCCTTTGAATAAAAGGATATTCCAATTAACACAAAGATTGAATACTAGGATATTTGGAATACAAACTAATTCAGAGATATTTGAATATAAAACACAAAGACATTTCAATATGAAGAAATATGTCACAACATATTTAAAATTCTCTGAAGACAATAATGCCCATTTTAATTATGTGATATTATAAAAATACATATTTTGTCCGTGGACTCGTCAATGTGGTGCCTTTTTGTATTCTCACTGACTGATGGCTAGCAGCCCCTAAAAGCTTCAGGAGGTGGGTGCCCATCACAAAGACCTAGGCAGATTAGAAGGTTGGAACTTTCAGGCCCATCTCCCCGCCTCTGAGAAGGAGGAAGGCTAAAGTTAACTTAATGAAAAACTAATTGATCACCAGTGGCCAACGGTTTCATCAGTCACACCTAAATAATGAAGGTAGGGGCTTTCAGGAAAGTAAACAAGAACATACTGACAAGCCAAGAGAACTGCACACCTCGACTCCCTAAGAACGGAAGTTTCTGAGCGCAGGACCTTTCCAGACCTCACTCTGTTTCTTTTTTATCTTGATGTTTTTATTTATCTTTTAAGTTATTCTTTGTAATAAGCCATGAGCAGATGTAAGTAACAATCTTAGTTCTGTGAACCAGTGTAGCAAATTATTGGACCTAATGAAGAGGTGGTAGAAATCTTGATTTACAGCTGGTTAGTTAAAAGCACAGGTAAAAAAAACCAGGCCTGCAGTTGGTATTAGAAGTGGGTGGGGTCACCCTGGGGAGTGTGAGATCTGATTCTATCTCCAGGCGCTGAGAGGGGTCAATTAAAATTAAGAGGTACTCCGTGGTGTCTGTAACAGAACTGCTGATTTGTTCGTGGGAAGAAACCTCAAATTTTGGATGAGGAGGCAGAACTCTGTTGATTGTTGTTAGTGAGAGTTAACTATTACTATTCAACAAAAATATTTAAATACCTCTTTACAAAAAATGTCCATGAGAGATACAGATGAAAACAACACTGAGATTTCATCTCATTCCACAAAGACTGGCTGCTATCTCAAAATTAATCAACAGTAAATACTGACAAGGCTGTGGGGAGAAAGGAAGCCTTCTCTACTGTTGGTGGAAATGTAGACTAGTGCAGCCATTATGGAGATCAGTGTGGAGATTCCTCAACAAACTTGGATTAGAGATCCCATTTGACCCTGCTATTCCCCTGCTAGGGATATACATGAAAGAATTAAATGACTCATATCACAGCGACATTTATGTACCTATGTTCATAGCAGCTCAGTTTGTGATGATAGCTAAATCTTGGAAACAATGCAAATGCCCATCAGCTGGAGACTGGATAAATAAGATGTGCTTTTTCTATAAAATGGAGTATTATACTGCCATAAAGAATAAGTTTGAGTCATTTATACTCAAATGGACATACCTTCAGGACACACTTATAAGTGAAATAAATAGGTCACAGATATGTAAATATCATACCTTTTCTCTGGCATGAGACACTGAAAATGTGAGTTCTAGAATATATATTGATTGTGAAATGGAAAATATCCAAAGGGTAAAGGGTTGGAGTAATTAATGAGGGGTTAAAAAAATATGATGGTAATAAAAAAAAGTAACAATGCTTATGTATATGGGGGTGTTAGGGTGGGTAAGGGAATGGGAAAATATGAGAATTAAATTGTGTCATATACTCATATACTGGTACAAATTCTCTATATTGGGTGTGATCGTTTTGTGTATATATGATGGAACAATAAAGATTCAAATTTTAAAAAAAGGTCTACAAAAATTTAAAAACCATTGGAACTCAATATAAGATTAACCCAAACAAATCAACAGTCATCTATACACCAGCAATAATCAAATTTAAAATGTTACAAAAATAGGTAATATTCACATTAGCAATAAAATCTATGATTTAGAAACAAAATCTAATAAAAGATGAACAGGACTCTAATACAGAAAATTAGAAAATACTATTAAAGAACATAAAGAAACAACCAATAGGGAAACAAATTCACCAGCTGTCCCTCAGATAAAAGACTATTATCTAGAATATATAAAGAACTTAAAAAAATCAGGCCCTCCAAATTTAAAGACCCAGTTCATAAACAGGCATCTGAAATGAACAGACATTTTTTCAGATAAAGAATTAAAAACAGCAAACATATGAAAAAATGTTCAGCTCACTTGTCATTTGAGAGATGAAGATGAAAGTAACACTGAGATTCCATCTCACTCCAGGAAGAATGGCTGCTATCAAGAAGTTAATCAGTAACAAATGTTCGCAGGGCTGTGAGGAGAAAAAAACTCTTCTCTATTGTTGGTGGGAATATAGACTGGTGCAAACACTATGGAGATCAGTTTGGAAATTCCTCAGAAAACTAGGATTAGAGGTTTTAGACCCTTCTGGGTTCCTTCTGAGTATATTTAACCTTTCTGGGTATATTCTAGAAAGAATTAAAAGCATCATACCACAACACAGGCACATCTATGTTTACAGTACCACAGTTTGTAATAGCTAAATCTTGGAAATGGCCCAGATGTCTATCAACTGGAGGCTGGATAAAGATTTTTTTTAAGTAAATGGAGTATTACTCAGCCATAAAGAATGATAAATTAGAGACATTTGTATATAAATGGTTGTACTCTGAGGCCATACTCATAAGTGAAATAAATAGGACACACATTTGTAAATACCATGTTGTTGCTGTACTGTGAGAAACTGAAGATGTAAATGAGTTCCAAAATGCATAATAGGTATTGTGAAATAGGAAGGAAATCTTCACAGGGGAAGGGAAAATGGCAGGGGGCGGGGCGGGGGACAGCAAAGAAAGGAAAGAAAAACTTGGTAGGAAAAAGGGAAAAATAAGACAACTTGTGTATATAGGAGGTAGGGGTTGTAGGGAGGGCATGGACAGGAGAACAATAAGAATCAAGGTACATTATGTACAGGTACAAATTCTCAATGAGGAATGTGATCATAATGTGTACCTAAAATGTACCAATACATTAAATAAAAATAAAATAAAATAGGACTAATAAAGTTAGTAACAATGGAGCTGTAGGAGTCACTCCCTTTCATTCATTTACTTCTAAACATCATCCTAGAGCCGTACTACCCTCCATAGAAAATCACAAAAACCTAGGAGACCTCTGATGCTCTAGGCAAGAACACATCATATCACATCTCCTATGCTGAACTTCAGTCACCTTCACCCTACTCCCACTCCAATAAGATTTAGAAAGCTATACTATATCTCATACTTGTAATTATAATCAAAGTGAATGCTGGGTTAAACTGGCACATTGAGGCCCCCAAGATGGCATAGCACCCTGTCAATCATTCTGGTCAATCACAGATTCAGAGGAGGCACCTGGGCTGAGATACATATCCTTTAAATTCCAAAAGCCTGATTTATCCAGGCTGCTATTGCTGCTTCCATTTGCCATGACCTGTGTGTGATGCTTTTGCTGTTCCACCTCAGCACCATTTTTCTGCCTGTACCATACATGATGTTGATATCGACTTGCCCTGAGTACAACTTCCTGGGAGCTTCAATGGACACAAGTGTTTACAGCTTGCAGCTGGGTGTACATCTGGCAATTCTTTGCTCATCATACACAAGAGCCTGAACTATACCTGCCCATTACACAGTAATGGACCTCATTAAATAAAGATAAATTCGATTTGTACTAATATTTTCAAGGTTTCATCATCAGAAAGATTAAATGACATGTAACAATCTATAAAATGATACACTTCCAATAAAATCTTAATATGACAGTTTTAGGGACTTTAAAAACACTGATTTAAAAACTCACATGGAAGGGTTAATGGTTCATAAATGGCAAAATAGTTTTGAGGGGAAAAACAGAAGTAGCCTGAATGCCTAGCAAATATTTGATACACTGTCATTTTAGAATAATAAAGTCAGTTTTCTATTGGTATAAAGGTAAAATAGATTATAAAATAGACTAGAGAACCAGAAAGATACCCAAGTGAGGAGAGGCTCTGAGCACATGAGGGCACAGGGCTGACAAACCAATGGAGAAAGGATAAGTTCTTCCATGGTGGTGCTGGAACAACCAGAAGAACTTGTGGAAAAGTTAGATTCCCTCCTCACACCACACAGGATTAAATATTTGTGAACAATAAGATCTTAGAACTATAGATATCATTACAGTGCAGAAGAATTGTTAAGGCACCAAAAGTAATTATAAAAGAAAATATGACTGCATTACAATTTTAAGGATTTGTAAAAGAAGGGGTTGGATAATTAAATGTGAAAGATAAGTGGCAGTTTGTTTTCAAATTTCTTTCTTTCTTTTTTTTTTCCTAGGCTGGAAACTTGAACTTACTTAGCCCACAATGACTGTGAACACAGAGTGATCCCCCTGCCTCAGCCTCCTGAGTGCTGGGATTTATCCATGTGTGCTATCATGCCCATCAAGGAGTGACAGTTTGAAAGAACACATATATAATTGACAAAGGAGTAGCATCCATAATTTAAATAACTCAGAAAAAAATAATAAGGAAAACACATCTGAAAAGGAAATAGGGCAAATATTATGCAAAAGAAATTTTTGAAAACTCTAGTTACCTTTTTACCAAAAGGGAAAATGCTAAACCTGAGGGAAGAATCAAGAAAAGGCAAATTAAAATGTGATTCCATTTTCTACTCATTAGACTGTCAAAGGTTAAATCTGACAACCTCCTGCTGCAATTCTCTAGGAAGGGGACGTCACTTGTGTAGCATTCCTGATAAACATGGGCAACTCAGTGAACTCATGTGCAATCACGAGAAAACCCTGTGCTCTTCAAATATGTCACTGTCATGGAAAAAAAAAAGAAAACCTGTCCTAGATTAAAGGAGATAAAAAGACATAGCAGCTAGTTACAAAGAGCACCCTGGATAAGACAAAATTTACTAAAAGGACTCAGCTGGTGAATTTTATAGTACTATATCAATGTTAAGTTTCTTTAACTTGGAAATTTTTCCATGATTAAACAAGAGAATGTCTTTGTTCTTTGGAGTTTTTATGTGGGAATATGCACAACTATAAAGTCATGATGCTAGTAACTTATTCTTGAATGGTTTGATGAAAAATGATATAAAATGAAACTTAACTGAAGAGAAAGTGTGAAAGGAGGGAAAGAATGTAGGAGAGAGGATAAATATTGCAAAATATTAAATTATTCAACATAAGTAAAGTATATACAGTAGGTCATTATACCACTGAAATAACTTAAGGAATGCAAATTATTTGTATAGTTCTTTGGAGAATAATATAATAATGATGTCTATTGTATTGATATGAAAATATTAATATAGCTTGAAGATGATATGAAGATGAATATATCTGAATCAAGTATGGGGAAAAACAATTTTATATTTATTTATTTTACCTTTTAATAATGAATATTGCATACTACTATGACAGGACATTTATATAAATAACTATAGAAATATTGGGATAAAGGAGTTAAAATATTTTACTGATTGACCAGTAAGTCAACAAAGCAAGAAAGATCTCCCATAAGAAATTCAAATGTCGGGGCCAGAGATTTAGCTCAGTGGTTCTGGCGCCTGTCTAGCAAGCACAGGTCCTGAGTTTGATTCCCAGTAACCACATACAACAATACCAGGCATGGTGATTCATGCCCACAGCAATCAGTACCGCATACCACAATGCCAGGTGTGGTCGTTCATGCCTGGAATCCCAGCACACAGAGGCAGAGACAGGAGGATTGCTGAGTTTAACACCTGCCTGGCTACATAATGAGCTCAAGGCCAGCCTGAACTACAAAGCGAGAACCTGTTGCAAAGAAAAGAAATTCAAATATCAGGGATTTAGCTTAGTGGTTCCGGTATCTGCCTGGCAAGTGCAGCAAGGACCTGGGTTCAATCCCCAGTATCACATACCAGAATGCTAGGTGTGGTAGCTCACGTCTGTAATCCCAGCACTGGAGGAGCAGAGGCAGGAGGATTGCTGTGAGCTTGAAGCCAGCCTGGGCTACATAGTGAGTTCAGGTCACCCTGAACTACAAAGCACACTCTGTCTCAAAAAAATTAAAAAATTTAAAAATCATTTGTCCATAAATATATACATGTATATTATATACGTGAATATTAACAGCAAAGATTTGAAACTAACCTAAATGCTCATCAATAAAATGATAAATTATATTTTATTTATATGCTGAGAAACCAAGCAACAGTTAAAAATGAATGAAATAAAGCTATCAGTATCTACACGGACAGATTTAGAAAATGTTGGTTAAAATTTGTATACATTAGCTTAGTCAGTTCATGCTGTTATAACAATGTATCATAGCCTAGCTGCTTTATAAATAAGAGGAAGTTATTTTTCAAAGTTCAAAATCAGAGCACCAGCATATTCAGGTTCTGGTGAGAGTCCACATTGCCCTCACCACGCACAGGTAGCCGCCTGCTAATTTACATGACAGAAGGAAAACAAGCAAGTTACTCTATTGCCCTCTCTAAAAGGCACTAATTTCAATCTCAAGGACTTCACTATCATGACCTAATTAGTGCCCATAGGTCACACCAACAATCATCAGATCAAGATTAGGGTTTTAGCATAGGAATTTCAGGATTAACACAATCAGTTCCATTTCAAAAATTTCCACTTGGAGACAGACAAGCACAGAGGGCACACAATGTGAAAAGTAAGAGGGAAGAGACAGTCATCTACAAGACAAGGAAAGAAGCCTCAGATGGCTTCTGTGCATCTGTCAGAATGAAGCAACCCTGTTAACATCTGAATCTCAAACTTCTGATCTTCAGAAACATCTTTGAGACAAGAATTACTCAAGTAATGTGTTGCAGTACTCATTGTGGAACCTCAGTACAATACTTACAACTTGAAAGATAACTCTGTTATTTTTTTAAAAAGGTATGTTTCCAACAAAGGAAGAGAAAAAACTTCCCTCAGAAAACGTAAGGCAAGAAACTGATATAATTAATAGAATGTTCTTTCATACCTTAACAGTACAGTTAATTTTTTTAAACCTGGCATTAACAGATTTTTTAAAATAGAATTAGTGGGTCAGTATTACTGAGTTAAGGAAAACAATTCCCAGGTCCTCAGAATCATGTTCTATGATTTCCTAATTAAGGCTGAGAAAGAGAATCCCCAAATTTCCTTCAGAGATGATTGATGTAATAAACATGATTAACTCAAAAAAAGGTTTAATAGTAAATCACCAGATCTCATGGGCATAATAAATACAATCAGGGAATTATTTTAATACAGACTCAGTGGAATAAACACAAATCCAAGTCCAAACTATACATAGTACAGATACATTAAATTTTGTGGGAATTCAAGTTTTTAAAGCAGTTAATTTTCTTACTATAGATCTTAGCCCATGCTAATTTTAAGGTCATTTGTTATGAGATAGGGGCATAATCATATGCAATTTTAACTGTTTTAAAATCATATCAGTAAGGATAATGATATTGTTATAAATTCTTCATGATACCTTGCTAGAGAAAAATATTAAGCTGAATAAAGTCTAGAATATGAATATGTCCCAAGAAAGAACTTCTTTCAGGCCACCTATAAAATTCCATAATTTCATATATAGGTTTTCTTGTTAGCAAAATGCTGGATCCTTTGTAACCTTCTTTGACACTGTGAACATTTTGAAAAGCTTCCTTTACATTCAGAGTGGTGCTTCGGATGTGGTGAACTGATGAATGAGACCAGATGATGCGAATCTATCGTTTTTTTTTTTTTTTTGAGACAGGGTCTCGCTTTGTAGTTCAGGTTGGCCCTGAGCTCACTATGTACCCCAGGCAAGCCTCGAACTCAGCAATCCTCCTGTCTCTGCCTCCCGAGTGCTGAGATTACAGGCGTGAGCCACCACACCCGACACTGTGGTATGTGGTATTGATTGCTGGTGGGCATGAGTCTCCATGCCCAGCATTGTATGTGGTTACGGGGATCGAACTCAGGACCTTGCACTTGCGAGGCAGGTGCCGGAACCACTGAGCTAACCCTCCAGCCCACGAATCTATATTGGATCTCATAAATCCAGAGTAAGTTTATTGACAGTTAGAAGCACATCAATTACAAACTTGATTCTGATACCCAATCTGATATGATGGTTAATATATACAACTGACTAGATAAATGAAAGTCTGAATTAAAGTATTCAGGTTTAAATATCTCCAAGTCCAAACTTTGATAAAAGGTCACGTAATTCTTTGTTAGGTCACATTTTCTCAAAGACAGAAGACTCTTGGAAATCATCTCCAGTCATAAACTGGATGTGAGAAACTCATCCAGGTGTCCAGCTAACCTTCCTTTATGCCAGAAGTGATTTGAGTAATAAATAGAAGTCTCATGTATTCATTAGGCATTCCATTATACCATCTTACTGCTCTGGTTATCAGAAATGCTTTTCCTAGAGTTAGTGTCAGTCTGATCACTAGGGGGATCTACTTATGAATCTCAGTATGTCTCTAGGAGATAAAAGAAAGAAATTCATCTTAGAAATGGCAGTTCTTCAGTACCTAAAGATAAAACTTATCTCCAACTGAATCTAATCCCCAAATAAACATATTTTATACCAATAAATGCCAGGGATATTGTTAATTTACAATCATAGAGATGAAGATAAGTAGGGGGTGAGGCAATGATTTAATTATAGAGCAATTGTATAAAAAGATTTTTGGCTCCTCACTTAAGGCTTATAACAACTCATCTACTAACTTGTGTCTGAACTAATTTTTGCACATAGTAAGTCCAAGGAATATCACTATGGGAAGCCAAGAAGTACTGTACCCAGAGAAGAAGGAAACCAGTTATGGTGAGAGGAACTGTTAGAGTTTGATGTGGAAGATACCTCAAAGGCCTACATATGAAAAGGTTGGTCTTCAGCCTATCGCACTCTAATGAGGTGGTGGGGCCCTTAAAGAGGTGGAAGGAGTTATAAGTCTTCCAGTGAAGTAGCATATGCCTTTGAAGGGTGCACTGGAAACGTTGTTCCTCCTCTTTCTGTGTGTTTCATGGGTGCCAGCAAGTGAGAACTTGCCTCCATAACATCTTCCCACAATAATATACTTGCTCCACCCCAGACCCAAAAGCAATAGGGTCAACAGTCTACAGAATGAAATCTCTGAAACTAAAAGCCCAAATAAGCACTTTTTCTTATTAAATGCCTTATTCAGTTGATTTACTTCAGGTTCTTGCTAGAGTAATGTAAAGATGACTAAAACAGGAAACTTCAGAGAAGATATAGAAAGATCTTCAATGATCTTATAGATTGCTTTTAATTGTTCTTAATTCTTATTCCCTAGAAAGGAGACCATACTGAAATATTAGTAAAGCCAAAATGAAGTGAGATACTTAAATTCAATCATATTTCCTTCACCCTACAATAAGCAAGATATATACATTACCCAGATGTTCTATTCTACTCAAACTTGTTTTCATTGGTGTTTTCTAGGAAAACAGTATATTAGTTTTCATAATTTGGTAATTTCTATTAAATCTGATCTCTGTGTTTAAAGATTTTCTATTCAAATCTTGAAAGATAAATGTCACAAGAAGGATAAGTTGCCTGATATTTGAAGGTGAATTTAATGGGTGGGTAATAGGTAATCATCTTTCACTATTCTAATTTCCAGGAGTAGAAACCTCTCCCTATATTCATACCACATGATTCACTCTTTTGAATCTTCATTTTTTTAGGTAAGATATTTTACATTCACATTGTAAACTAAAAAATATAAACAGAACACTATTCTGTACATTTATTTTTCACAGCATGGGTCCATGTTATATTTGATTGCTAGAGGCCACATTCCCAGAGACATTTACCTTTAAGTAAGTCCATATTTAATCCTTTTCATACCCTGTCTTTTCTGGGTTAGCCCAACTCATCTACTGATGCTGTTTCTGTTAATTTCTCCAGTCTATCACATTTGTACAGCTACAAAAGATACATTAAGACTTTTTTCTATTTGTACTTTTTACTTTTCACCCCAACCAATCTAAGCCAACATAATTGTGTTGTAATTACCATCAGAAGAGTATCAACAGTGTCATTTGTAATATATGAAATTTTCAGAGTTTCAGTTATGTGGCAACAATGATGATAATGCTTGATATGATACTCATTCTAATAGAGGATTATTACAGAAACAAAATTATTCAAAATCTGAAGGCAGACAAAAAATAAAAGCCCATAAATATCTTTATTAGATGCTAAAATGTTTTAGTTTTAAAAATCAATCCCTGGTAAATTATATCATTCCTAAGGCCTAAAGAGCCTAAACATGGCATATCAGGTGAGTTCTAAGTATTTAAATCTCTTCTCATGTAATAAAATTGCTATACTTCAGAGTAAAACTCTATTCAACATTAAGAAACACATAAATTTATGGGCTGAAAATAGCAAACACTTGTGGGGTGATCATTATGCTTTGTATCTTGCTAGAGATTTGGGTTGTACAAGACTAGGTTTTCAGCAAAACTTTCTGAAAGTTATATGTAAAATATATGGAGGAGTATAATTTTAATCTCAAGAGGAAATATTGCCAGAAAATATTGAACTCTAGCTAACAATGTGCATGATGAAGAGTTTTGGTATAAATTGTGATGTTTACAATGTGTACTATTCAGGATTACAACACTCCAAGACATATTCTTCTGGTAGCAATGATAAAGGTCTAAGAGGCCAAGCTAAATTATGAAGACTAATGTCTGCATTTATGATGTGACCAGGAAATATAGGAACAAGACCAAAGTCAATGAATAAATCACAGATGAATATACTCCTTATTGAACTGGCTAGAACTGTAAAGGGATTTTCCAGAGAGAAGACACATATTTATACTGGCCTGCGTTGCTATGAGGATACTCACTGGTACTGAGTTAGAAATGAGAGCCCTGAGGTAAAGACACTGCATCTATGACTTTGTTCAGAAACAAGTGAACAGGGAAAAATGTATTACAAAGTATTAAAGTATTTACAAAGTAAAATGTATTAAAAAGTGCCTTAAAAGTTGTTTAACACAGAGCACTGTGGTAGTACAGAGGGAAGACCTACACTTGAAGAAAAGATTATCTGAGTTTGGAAAGAAAAGTAGAAGGCAAAGGGGTAGCAGACACAGAGCAAGGAGATATAAAAAAGCAAAATGTGTCTGGGGAAACTGTATCTTAACCTTAATAGAAGGGAGAATGAATAATCAGATAATTCTGAGGAGATGAACAAAGATGAGGTGGCAGATGGTTTTTCCTACAGTTCTGGTTTCAACTCCTATGAAGGCTGCTCAGTTTCTATCCACCTACATACTTTTAATTATTTTAGTTACATGTACTTTTTGAGAGGTACACTCTATTCCTTCTGCTTTCTCCAATTTTCATCCGCGGACATGGTGACCTCTCCTCACAAATTGATTTTGACGTTTAAAATCATTTTTTAAAACGTCCTTAGTAAAATATTCAAGGCAAGAAGAGGCAGGATCGTTAGTTACTTAAAAGAAAAAAAATACTAGGTAAATCGTTAGGTACGCATCCAAATCTCACTCCAACTGTTTCTATGTTCTGCAAATTTAGTAGTAACAATATGCATTCCTCTATCACGGGGAAAAAGTCTCTAGCTCGAACTGTTCGCGAGGAAGTTCTAAACTCAGCTGTTGGCACTAGAAGGTCTGTAAATTGTTCAGGAGGCTACTATCATCTGAGTAAGTCAAGACCGTGAGATCTGCAGCTGAGGTGGAGTGAGAGAAAAGGGATGTCAAAGTTAAGGGCCAACATGGCGCCCTGGCCCTTCCTCTTAGCCCGGCACAGACCTGTTTTCATACTCAACAAGCATACTACCTGGCACCTACTTGAAAATGCCTGCAACCAGGTAGAGAATGCAACGCAATCTAAAAACTCAGCGCACAAGCAGGCTGCACTTTGTGAGCTTTGCAGTCCACTCGGACCGCCACCCAAGTGCTGCACTGAGCGGTCTTCCGCTCCTACCTTCCTCAGGGCGGAGTCCGCCTCTCTCTCAGGGCTGCCTGCGGGAGCCAAGCAGCCAAGGTACCGCCTGAACCACCGGCGGAGGGCGCCAACTGCTTGCGCTTCAGAGGCCGCCCAGGCCTCCACCCAACAGCGCAGGCTCAGAGGCTTTGCAGTATTGCCTAGCAACCGATTTATTCTGCCCGCCCACCCACGGAAAGCAGAAATGCACCTCCCGGTCCCGCCCCTGGTCCTGACAGATAAACTTCTCAGCCAACCAGGCTTCGAATCTTCCTTACGTTCCCCCCCCAGCCCCGCCCCCGCAATCAGATTCCCTCATTGCTGACAAGTGCCGCCTCCGGCCCATTTCAAAGGAAAAGGGAGCCAGCTTCTGGAGTTTAAACTGCACGCTCTCAGCCCTTCTCACACTGAACGCGTGTCGATGTCTAGCCAGCACTAAGAGTCAAACGGTGAGCACAAACATAAAGACAAAGAGCTTAAATCCAGCAACAGAGCACAAGTAAACTGGGGTGTGTGTTACATGAGGAAAAGTATGCAGGGGGCCCTGCTAGTAAGTACCAAGCAGTCAGAGTTGAAAACTAGTAGGCCTAGGCTATACTTTCAGGGATCATTTCTATAGTTGGTGAAAACTAGTAGGCCTGTCTCACGGAGGCATTTGTCATCAGAAAAACGAGAAAACTAGCTGGGTGGGGTAGGTGCTAAGGTAAAAAGTTGAGTTCCACCAAGAGACACAAACCTGGGTGAAGAGGGAGAAAGCAGTGGGGGAGGGGAAGAATGAGGTTTATGCTTAAAGTGTTTTGGTTTGTTTGGGTTTTTTTTGTTTTTTGTTTTTTGTTTTTTTGCTTTTTGGAGACAGGGTCTTCCTTTGTAGTTCAGGCTGGCCCTGAGCTCACTATGGTGCCCAGGCAAGCCGCCGCGAACTCAGCAATCCTCCGTCTCTGCCTCCCGAGTGCTGGGATTACAGGCGTGAGCCACCACGCCCAGCATTATATGTGGTAACCGGGGATCGAACTCAGGTCCTTACACTTGCGAGGCAGGCGCCAGAACCACTGAGCTAACCCTCCGGCCCTGGTTTGTTTGTTTTTTGAGACAGGGTGTAGCTTTTGTAGTTCAGGCTGGCCCTAAATTCACTATGTAGCCCAGGCACAAGCCTCGAACTCAGCATCTCCTGCCTCTGCCTCCCGAGTGCTGGGATTACAGGTGTGAGCCACCACTCCCAGCATTGTGGTATGTGGTTACCAGGGATCAAACTCGGGACTTTACACTTGCAAGGCAGTCACAGGAACCACTGAGCTAAATCCCAGGCTCATGCTTGTGGTTTTTAAAACAGGAAAGGGGCTGGGGCTGGAGATTTAGCTCAGTGGTTCCAGTGTCTGCTAGCAAGCGCAAGGTGCCTGGTTTGATCCCCAGTAACCACATACAACAATGCTGAGCGCAGTGGCTCACGCCCACCAGCAATCAGTACTACATACCACAAATGCCGGGTGTGGTGGCTCATGCCTGTAATCCCAGCACTCAGGAGGCAGAGGCAGGAGAATTGCTGAGTTGGAGGTTTGCCTGGGCTATATAGTGAGCTCAGGGCCAACCTAAACTACAAAATGAGACTCTGTCTCAAAAAATAAACAGGAAAGGGGGCATAATCAGGTCTCAAAGATCAATGAAGTCATTGCAGAGAACACTTTGGAAGAAGACAAGAAAGGAGTTAGGAAATTAACCATTTTACCATTAGAGATTCTTACTTGTGTGAAGACTTTCTTGGCATTCCAAATTATAGTTTCTTTTTGAAGGCAAGGGAAATAACAGGCTTTGTCTTGCTTACTTTGTGCCACAGATATTTGGTCCTTTGAGTGATGATCAAATGAACAGCAGACCCACAATTTTGAGCCTAAAAAGGAGAAAAAAATCAAAACTGTCAGAAAGCATCTAATCTGTAGGTGTAGTTTATGCAGGGCACCAAGTAATTGAAATGAGCAAACATAATCCAAACAAGGGAAGTATAACCTCCCAACCTGCTAGATATCTGAAACACAAGTTTATGGTTTCTAAAATTGGAGAATGAATTCTGGCTACAAGGAGGTTACAATAAGGAATATTTGCTGAGGAAAAGACAGCTCCTGTCTGAGAGAGACAAGAGGAAATACCTGGAAAGTGGGTTGCCCAGGGCCCTTTTTTCCAGGGGATTTTTATAGAGCAAAGCCACAAGGTGAGACAGGTACAAGTGGTATAAAACTAATTAGATCCAATGGGAAGTCAACAGGTGGGCTTATGATGGTACAAAACTATGATCAACAAGGTAATAAGTACAGTCACCCAGGTAATGTTGATTAAATAGGGATCAAATGGGAAAACAAGTCACATAGCAAGGAATGAACAAGAAGACTGATGCCTATTTAGAATATCAATCACTATTTAACCCCAGAGGTCAGTGTAGTACTTTTTCTCTTTTGTCTCCATTGTTTTTCATAATGACTCCTAGAGTGTTGGGCCTGTCTGCCTAACTCTCTACAATAACGGTGTACAAAATATTCTGAAAAGCAATGGGTTTATGCCTAAGAGCATTAGTTAAGTTTGGTACTTTGATTAAAGAACCATCATGTTGGGCTAGTTCAGTTACACTAAAATTTTCTCAAAGTAACTCACTTTGCAGACTTCAGAAATGTGGGTTGGAGAGGAATATGAAGATTCAACAAATGAAACTGAAGTGATAAAGGAAGTTTGGGAAGAGTATAATGATATCTGAGATTCTATTCAAAGGCTTCAAAAAGAAAATGTGTTTGGTAAACTTTTTCTGTTACATACCAGATAGTACATTTTTTTATGGACCATATGGTCTCCATTACAACTATTCAATTCTGCCATGGTAATGCAGAACTAGTAATAGACAAGATAGAAACAAATAGGCATGATTATCTTCCCAAAAAACTTTTTTGTCTCTATATTAGAATTTTCTGGAGGAACAGATTTAATATAGAAAACAATATAACATATAAAGGATTTACTAAGTAGGCTTACACTAGCTTCCCATGCAGTTAGGGATAGAAGAATACAAAATGGTTGCTACATGTGGGAGAATTGGAGGATCCAGTTAAAAGTCCAAGAGCTGAAGCTAACTGTAGAGTCCTGAGTCCTTGCTGAAAAAGTCAGAGTCTGTGCTAGAAGCCTGAAGAAACTGGACATGAATTGCCAAAGGCAGTGGTAAGGCCTGGAGCTCCTATGAATATTTCCTTCTTTACCTTTTATTCCATCCAGGCTGCAAACCTACTGGTAGCCCCCATATCCAGGACGGGTCTTCCCTCCTCAGTTTTTGAGGTCTTCTCTCCTCAGTTTTTTTTTTTTTTTTTTGAGACAGGATCTCGCTTTGTAGTTCAGGCTGGCCCTGAGCTCACTATGGAGCCCAGGCAAGCCTCAAACTCAGCAATCCTCCTGTCTCTGCTTCCTGAGTGCTGGGATTACAGGCATGAGCCACCATGCCCGGCCCCTCCTCAGTTTTTGATTTACCTGTCAGTCATCCAGGCATACCCAGAACTGTATTGTCCTAATCCATTAGGTGTTTCTTTTTTTTTTTTTAAGACAGGGTCTCACTTTGTAGTTCAGGCTGGCCCTGAGCTCACTATGCAGCCCAGGCAAGCCTCGAACTCAGCAATCCTCCTGCTTCTGCCTCCCAAGTGCTGGGATTACAGGCATGAGCCACCATGCCTGGCACTGTGGTATGTGGTACTGATTGCTGGTGGGTGTGGGTCATCACGCCTGGTATTGTTGTACCTGGTTACCTGGGATCGAACCAGGGACCATGTGCTTGCTAAGCAGGCACAGGAACCAGAGCTCTATCTCTGGCCCAGGTGTTTCTTAATCTATTCAAATTGACCTCAGGATTAACCATTACAGTTCTCTTGCAAAATTGGCTAGCTGTAAAATTGCAAAGCATATAGAAATCTTCTGAGACATGCTTTTATCTTTATATATTTGGCACACTTTAACAAAGCCTTTTGCAATCCCTTGAACACTGACAATTATGCCTAACTTGTCTCTTTTTCTACATTTTAAAAGTAGAGATGGCCATCATATATGAGATCTGTCTAGCTTTCCTTTCATTGGGTCCCTTGCATCCATCCTTGGCTGTCTCTTCAGAGATCTTTCTCTGTTTCAGATCTGTTATTTTTCATCCTTTCTGCCTCCCCTGCTGCTTCCTGTCTGCTACTATTTCTTTTTTTTAAATCTTTAATCTATTTGTCACTACCCACTGACCTTCTCTCAGCCCCAGAGAGGAAAGTGTAGTTTTTGTTACCAGATCCACTGCAGTTTCCACTGAAAATGCTCTAAGAGATTACACAAATGCTACTTAAATAAAAATCATTGTAAGTTAGAATGTGAAATCAGATGATATCAAAACCAATGAAGAATTGGAAGTCAGCGTCCCACTCCATTTCTTTGCTACATTTTACAGGTTATTATTCCATTCTGCTTAACAGTCTCCCCTTGCTTTGGCTTCTGCAGGATTCTACTTATACTTTTGTTTCCTAGTTATTTTCTTTCCTCTGCTTTCCAGTGTGGCCCACTACTTGTTTCTTACTTCATGCTGTCCTGAGAATTCTTCTACTCTACTAATTTTAACCAGTACATTAAGCATAGCTGTGCAATTAAATCATAGGTAGATACACAGTCTTCCTAGCAGGTTTCTCCAATATTTGTTTTGTGGTCATTTGTCAAGAATTTGTTGGTTGAAGATGTATGTATTTGTATTTGGGTATTCTATTCTGTTCCATTTGTCTCTGTGTTTTTTTTTCCCCCATGCCAATACCATATTCCTTTGATTACTATGATTCTGCTATATGTTTCGAAATCAGGTATTGTGATGTTTCTTGCAGTGCTCCTTTTGTTCAAGATTGCTTTTGGGTATTCTTTTTTTTTTTTAGACAGGGTCTCACTTTGTAGTTCAGGCTGGTGCTGATTGAGCTCACTGTGTAGCTCAGGCAAGCCTGGAACTCAGCAATCCTCCTGCCTCTGCCTCCCAAGTGCTGGGATTACAAGCGTGAGCCACCACACCTGACACTGTAGTATGTGGTACTGATTGCTGGTGGGCATGAGTCACCACGCCCGGTATTGTTGTATGTGGTTAGTGGGGAGCAACTCAGGAATTTGCACATGCTAGACAGATGCCGGAACCACTGAGCTAAATTTCCAGTCCTGAGTATTCTTTTTTTTTGAGACAAGGTCCCATTTTGTAGTTCAGGCTGCTATGATTAAATACATGCACATTCATGTCTGGCTACTATTTATTCTGAGACATAATCTTGCTAAGTCATCAGGTTGTGAAAGCTGGTCTTAAATTTGCAGTTCTCCTGGAGTATTTGTTTTATGAAATCGAATCCTTGAAACCCAATATTTTATAAAATTAGTATGCACAATAAAATATATAGATTGAAAAAAATATTGATTCTTCAAATATTGTTATATTACTTTTTTTTTTTGTGTGTGTGTTTTGCTTTTGAGACAGGTTCTCACTTTGTAGTTCAGGCCGGCCCTGAGCTCACTATGGTGCCCAGGCAAGCCGCCGCGAACTCAGCAGTCCTCCTGTCTCTGCCTCCCGAGTGCTGGGATGACAGGCGTGAGCCACCACGTCCCGCACTGTGGTATGCGGTGTTGATTGTTGGTGGGCGTGTCTCCATGCCCAGCATTATATGTGGTTACTGGGGATCGAACTCAGGACCTTGCACTTGCGAGGCAGGCACCAGAACCACTGAGCTAACCCTCCGGCCCTGTTATATTACTTTTTATCTGTTTAGATAACATATATCAGTAAGAATTCTAAAGCAATCCAAAAAGTTTGTGCTCTTTTCTTGACTTGCACTGAGTATATATGAAATACTAATTTTACTTCAGCATTCATTTCAGTTTTTTTTGTTGGTGGTACCGGAAATTGAACTTGAGACCTTGCCTTTACAAGGCAAGCACTGGAACCACTGAGCTAAGTTGGCTTTCACTTGAGAGTTCTGAAAATTCCAGAAATCTTGAGTAGGCTCAGCTATACTGCCTCCATGAAGTAGCCTCAAACTCTCAGCTATCCTCCTGCCTCTGCCTCCCAAGTGCTGGGATTATAGGTATTAACTACTGTGCCCAGTTTCACTTAAGTTTAAATAATTTTATTCTTTATTCTTATTTTTCTGTTGCTCATGCATGTGAGGCAAGGGCTGTACCACTGAGCCACATACCCAGTCTTAATTTTAATTAATTTTAAATTTAAAACTTCAGCAGTATTAAATATTTCCCCTTAAACATAGCTTCATTTTAATATGATTGGACTTCACTTTAATCCTTGCTTCATTTCAAATGTTGTATGTGTCAGACATGTGCTTCATTGTCTAGTATACACAAACACATCCTGCTCTAGTCGGTGTTAACTTATTCAGTTAAATGGTTATTTTTCTAAAACATTATGATGCATTTATTTGAATATTTTGTGCAGGCAGCATGAATTACAAGGTATCTACATAAACTGTAACTAACTAAATTGAAATACATACTATTATAATACAGTTACATTTTTAGACCAAAAAATGAATATAGACAGATTTTTTAAAGTTGAAAACAAAGGCATAATATGGATACAGAATCAAATGGAAATACAGAAGCTAGTTTCATGACCAAGAGGGTAAATTACAAAAGAGACTGTAAGAAAGTATGTTGCAAATTTCACAATGAATTACAGTTTATGGAACAAAACAAAGAAGCTAAGTGTTATATAAAACAGTTTAAGATAATGACATGGACATTTTCAGCAAGTGTGTTACAGCTTGTCATCTAGCTGTTCCCCCAAGGCCTCGTGTGGTCCTAAGTGGATCGAGAGGTGGCTGGATCTAGAGTGTGTGACACTGGGATTGATTCATGGTGAAATGCTGATCCAGAGGACTAGGATTAAGGGTGTGAGTGCTGCCTGCTTTAAGGGCAGGCAGCCTGGAGAAGATGTAAGGGCTAAGGGCCAGTAACATAGTTCAGTGGACCTGTGGCTGCCTGGCAAACACAAGGTCCTGCGTTCAAAGTTTCCTGGTACAAAAAATGAAAAAACATGTTTCTCCTCTGCGATGTCCCTCTTCCACATCCTCCTGCCCAAGAGCTGGCCCACTGTGAACTGAAACCTTTACAAACTGTGAGCTAAATAAACCTTTCCTCTTTTAACTGTGACTGTTGAGTACTTTGTCCCAACAATGAGAAAAGTAAGACAAAGTACATAGTAAATTTGATAAATAATCAGAAAAGGAGTTGTTAAATTAATTGTGTAAAACTTAATGGTGATTACATTACAAAAAAATTTAAATTAATTTTTATAAAATCTGAGCTTATAACATTGGCCAGTTATAAAACAACTTGGATATTCCCCCCTTTAATGGTATAAAAAGTTATTATCTGTTGTGGAAATTTTGTTAAAAATTTTAGGGGAAAGAACTTAAAAAAAGGAATTTTATAAAAAGAAAAATACCACCACACATTTTTTCCATAGGATAAAAGACCTTCCTAACTAGGTTAAAGATGAATTATCTCAAAATTTGAAAAACTGCTAGATAAAAACAATTACTTGCTTTGTGATTCTGTATAATATGTGTTTTTAAATATTTGTGCTCAGTTTTCAGAAGCAGACTGTCTGAAAGGTGTTATGGAGAGATTTACTTTTCTTCAGTATATATGTGAGACTGCATATGAATCACTGCTGGTTTATGGAACTGTTGAAAAATGTAAGTAGCAATAAATATAATGATCGTATGTTTTCTGCAGTCAGTGTTGGCTGAGGAATGGAAGTTATACAAAAGTTTACTGTATTCACTCCAATATTTTTAAACAAAAAGAGTGTTTGCCAAATATTCATTCAGCAAAGAAAAAATGACCATGTGTTTTCTATGATTTCTCACTGACAGCATACTTTGTTACATGGATAACTAAAGCTGAAGCTCTTAGGGAAGAGAAACTTGTCTAACCCTTAGTCAGGTATTTCTGTTGAAATTGACTCTTCTCATAATAAATGTAATGATGATTTCTACATTTTCCCTAGCATGAATCAAGATGTGAAATTGTCCATGACTGGTGGCAGTGTTATATAAATTAGCTGCTAATTCTGCAAGAACAATTTTGAGGTTTGCTAATATTTATAAATTTGGAGTTGTTCTTTATGGAATTCCCTTTTAATGTGATACTAATTTACAAGAGTTAATGCATTAACTAAACTTGATAAACATCATTTTGAACATGAAGTGCATTTACTTCAAAGAAAAAGTGATTCTTTTAAAGAATGATCAATTTAGTTGATATGCATGCAAATTTTAAAAGAATATTATATTTTCCCCATTATTACAAAACTTTTAAGTATGTTTGGAAATATTTTGGTATGTAAATCTATTTTTTCAACTATAAATTTCATGAAATTTAACTGTATATCAAGTACGTGTATTGAAAATTTAGTATCTGCATTGTAGTATGATTATACAGCACACACCAGATTTCAAAGACAATGTGACAAATAGAATGAAAAATATTGCCATAATCTTTATATTGACAACATAATAATACTTGGAATGTACTAGCTAAATTAAATACTTGTTTATAGTATTTTTATTTTTGAAAATGTAGCTGTTAGAAAATGTTGTTAAATATGTGAATTTCATTACATATCAATTTGACACCACTGGTCTAGAATGTAGGGTTGTGAATGACTGTCTCACTCACGGACTGCTAGCTCTTGAGAATGGAGACCACATCTTGCTTAGCTTTGCTTTTCCCTCAGCACTTACTTAGTTTTTATCTAGTAATTAATCTGTAAATGTTTGCTAAATTAATTTTATTTGGAACATTTCCTTCCATCATAAGAAACTACTTTCATCTTACAGATTTTAAACTGTTACCACCAGGGACTATTAAACAGATTTTATTTTTTAACCATAGGGATATAATATATTTCCCCTTTTTTGATCATCTCTTAGGTCCCATTTTTTGAACATTTTTATTTCCTTCTGACTTCACCATAGTACTAAATATTTGAGGTTACTAAATAATTGAGTTGTTTCTATACTGATTGTTTCTGTCCAAACTGAGATAAAGTGCAAAGCTAAAATATCAAGATAAACCCTGAGAGGAAAGGGAAGCAGGATGTAAGTAGAGAAGAGATATTTTAAAAATAAAAATCGGTAAAAAAATCTAGTTTATGAAGCAGGAAACAGAGCTAAGAGTGTGGGCATAAATATAAACTAGTGTAAAGAAGAACTTCCAACAGAGTAAGGTAAATACAAGAATGCAAAGGTCAGTCACTGCTTCAGTAATAAACAAGAAGTTGTAAAGGCATAGCTCCATCAGTGAGCACTTGCCTAGCCTGTGAGAGGGCCTGGGTTCTATGTAGAATGACCACATTGAAGGGAAGCAGCTTATATATTTTTCTGAAGACCTGGATTTTTTCCTAACCTGAATAAGCCTGGGATAGAACGCTTTCTGATTTATTCAAGTTCTTTTGATTTCTGCTAAATGGAAGGGGGTACACCTAATTATGACAAGTTTTATGTGATCCTCTATCACTTTACTTAAGGAAGCACAGGGAACCAAACAGAGTTACCAGTAGATGGTTCCTCCCCCTGACCGATTCCGGTTCACTGACAGAAAGAAAAGAGTTAGAATGGAGTTTTAGATACTGCCTATATTGCTGAGACATAATACACAACAGAGGGAAGGAGAGTTTTATTTTGGCTCACAAGTTTCATTTCATACTGTGCTGGCTCCAAGGCGAGGCAGCATGGCAGAGGAGAAAGAGTTCATGGCATAATGGCAGGAAGTGGAGAGAGATCATGGGACAAGGGATAGGGAGATATCCTTCCAGGCCATGCCCCTAGTGACTCACCTCCAATCAAGTTTCAACTCCCAACATCACAGTGGACCAATCCACAGATGAGTATCACACAACCACAATCCAATCCCCTTCCTGAAGTCCCACCTGTGAGTGCATGAAGCTTGCATGGGGTGGGGGGACGGGACATGGGGCATCTAGATATAAACTGTAACAGATGGGTGCCTGTGAGTCTTTCAGAATTTGTGGAATGTGTGAAATATGTTTTGATGCAGTGTGGGACAGTGAATGCCAACACCTAGAAAGCAAAGCAGTCAAAATGAAAATGTCTTGCTTATCAACCTTTGCAATGTATAATTGCAATCATCTGTTTATCTTTTTCCTTCTTAGCAGATAAAGTTTGTCTGTTGGATAATATATACTAAATTTATAGCTTTACAATATCAGGAGATTCCTTGGTTAATTTAATGTTCTGGGAAGTCTTGGTTCAACGTTCTTAAATAAGAGAAAGGGAATACATCAGATACTATTGAAACTATCACTGTACACAAAGAGATCCCTGAATGCTTGTGAAAAATCCTAACTGGATCAAGACCAGTATTGGCATATGTCACCTGTCCTTCAGAAGGCTATAGGAAGAACAGGAAGAAAAGTATATGCTGGACATTTTACCCATGTTATCTTATGTTATGACTCCTCATAACGACCTATAAAGTAGGTATTGCCATTTTCATTTCATAGATTAAGTAGCCGAGGCTCAAAAAGCAAGATGTATGGCTAAAATATTGCTGAGGTGAGAGTCTAATTCAGTATCTTTCTCCATTGTACTCCCCCTATAGTGTTCTATCTCAGCATGAGATCTAAGCAGTTTGTGGAGGGGTGTCACAGCTGACAGTTTCCCTCTTTTCCATATTAAACTGCACTGCATTTCTCAAAGCCTCCTTTAGAAATCATCAGAAGCATCTATTGGAACACAAATGGCTAAAAGAGAAGATATTTGTGTAGTAATATACAGAAAAAAACACTACTGATCAGAAAGATGTATGTGGAAACAGTGATGAGATTTTAAATACTCTCCTGGATCTTCAAGTCAGCTGTGGATTCTCTGGTTCATGAGTGTGAACCACTGATTCTATCCAAATTCAAGGGAATTGCGTGGGGGTTCATACCCCGGTTTTTCCTGACCTTCTGGTGCTCTAATTTAGGTTCAACTCCATAGTTAGTTCCTTTAACCTCAATTTTGTCTCTGAGGTTCTGGCAATATATGTGTTACAGTACTTTAAAATTTGGACATAGTTTGACTGAACTTCCTCTAGTTTATCTCTTTGGTTCCCAGCTTCCTCCTATGACTCTCTTGAAAGCTTTTTCCACTAGGTGCAGTCTTGAAGAATCCAGCCACAGCCATTCAGTTGACTATATTGACCATCAAGGTTTGGGGTGAGAAGGCCAGCAGTCTAAAACCTATAGCTGTGAAGGGACTCTGCCAGCTCTTACGGTAAAATGAATTTATCCACTGGCATATTCCATTACAGTTTCTGGAAAATGGGGTCATGTAGGTGTGTAAGTCAGGGCTTTTCACAGACACAGAACCAGTGGAAGACACAGCCATATAGACACAGGTAGGGTACAGAGCTATAATTCTATGATTATGGCAGGTAAGAAGTCCCAGTATCTTCAGCTGGCAAGCTGGATATAGGAGAGCCAATGTTGTAAGTTTCAGTTTGAAAGTCAACAGGCTTCACATCCAAGAAAAGCTGAATTTTCATTTCCAGTGTAACAGCAGAAAGACTGGCGTACCAATTCACAGGCAGGCAAAATTTCATCACCTTTTTGTTGTATTCAGGGTTTTGATTGATTGAATGAGACCCACCCACTTTAAGGGGGTTAGGGAGGGCAATCTGTTTTACTTATTCTACCATTGAGATATTAATCTCAACCAGAAAAATTCTGTAAGTGTATCCAGAGAACATTTGGTCAAAATGTCTGTGTGCTTCACGGTCCAGTCAAGTGCAGACATAAAATTAACCATCACCATGGGAAAGCATAGTGCTCCATAAACAGCTGCCCATACCAGTGGTTCCATTACCAAAGGTGATAAAGGAGTGTTGGTATCGCCCAGAAAGATTATGAAGTCTTTACTTGCCTGCCACTTTTCCTCTCACTGTATCAGTATCAGTCATTTTCCAAGAAGTGAGTCTGATCTGGACAATGGAAGATTGGCCTTAAAAACCAAAAATATGACAGAGCTACAGACTTGATGCCAAGAGTCTTTGTTGTCCTCAGTTAAAAACAAACAAACAAACAAGAAACAATAACATTTACTTTTGGAAGCTGTGGCTTTCGCCCTTCACAACCATACCACATAAATTTCCACATTTACTAAGTCTTCAGGCTTCCTCTGAGAAAGTAAATGTATCTTTATCTTAAGAGTAAATGTGACCATAGCAGAGGGACTAAGCTTCATTTTACATTAGTTTTACATCAGCAAAATGAGGGTATTAGTGGTATTTACTTACCAGGGTTGTCAGACTTTGCATAAAATTTGGAATATACCTAGAGCACTGTAAGCCCTTAGGCTACTCCTGCAGGAATAAACAGTAAGGGTTCTTTGCCTATTAACACTTCTGAACAGGATGATTGAGGGTAGTTGGTTTCTGCTCCTGTTTTAACATGTAGTTTATGCTAATGAGCCATGAAACATGGTATATTTATATTCTCTTTGTGGTTTTTCTAGTAATCTTTATAAAGATCCTGATGTGCGGTAAAATTATATGTGAGTGAACTCAAAGTGGATTTCCTTCAATGAAAGAAATTAGGTTTTTGTATAGAGACATTAGTGATCCTTCCAGGAAAACTGCATTCCTCCAGAGACAGAAGGTTAGCCTGCTACTATTATAAAATCTGCTGGATAGCTAAGATATGTACTGTTTTATATGAAAAAGAAATGTACTGGCAGGGCCGGAGATTTAGCTCAGTGGTTCCAGCACCTGCATGGCAAGCACAAGGTCCTGAGTTCGACCCTGGTAACCACATACAATGCTGGACCTGGTGACTCACGCCCACCAGCAATCAATACCACATACCACAGTGTCCGGCGTGGTGGCTCACGCCTGTCATCCCAGCACTCAGGAGGCAGAGACAGGAGGATTGCTGAGTTTGAGGCTTGCCTGGACTACATAGTGAGCTGAGGGCCAGCCTGAACTACAAAGCGAGACCCTGTCTCAAAAAAAAAAAAAAAAAAGAAATGTACTGGCAGGTTTTAGATATACATCTGCCTAATGACACAAAAAAATCAGCCTTTATGGTTTTTAAAATAATTTTTATGATTTAGACATTAAATAGTTGGATTTCAAAGTCTTTCAGGTCTAAGGTCTTAGAATTACATAGTTGATGAATCACAAAGATTTAGAAAACAAGGAAATAGATATCTCCTTGAGTGGAGTCCAGATTCATAATTCTTGAACAATATGATTAAACAGGAAAATCTGTAACAGATCTTAGGGCCATTTTTAGTGCTCAGTGGGGGCACTCCTGCCCCGCAAGTGCAAGTTCTTGAGTTCACTCCCCAGCACCAGGAAGGAAGGAAGGGAGGAAGGGAGGGAGGGAGGGAGGAAGGAAGGAAAAGAAGGGAAGAAAGAAAAGAGAGAAGGAAAGAGAGAGAAAGAAAAGAACAGATGAAGAAAAAGAGAAAGAATTTATTAGCAGAACTCTATGAGACATTTTGTTAAGTAACCTTACTGTATGGTTCTTAGCTTTAAGTTCAAGAAAATTCTCAAATCAAGTTGTGTTACACTTGGAGAAGGTAGGGCAATTGGAAAAGTGAATACTATGTATAGGCCTCAGTCCATTGTTCTTATCTCTGAAGTCATATTATACCTTGTTGGGGCCAGAGATTGATGAGATGCTCTTGACTCAGATCAGACATTCTCAGTGAGTATCTTGATCAGCTCATGAGAACAGACTGTGTCTGTTCATTTCAGAAGCCCATTTTGGAATTGGGTCTTTAAATTGGGGGGGTGATGTTTTAAAGCTCTTTATATATTCTAGATAGTAGCCTTTTGTTTAACAAATAAGGCAACAAACTAGACAGTAGCTTTGTTTAACAAACAGCAGGTAAAATTTTTTCCCATGTTATTGTTTGTCTTTTTGTGCTGCTGGTGGTTTCTCTTGCTGTGTAGACACTTTTTAATAAGATGAGATCCCGGTTGTTGATTCCTTCTGCTAGTTCTCGTGCTATAGAGGTTTTGTTCATAAAGTCTTTCCTAAGCCGTGTCTTAAAGAGTGCTACCTAACCTATTTTGCAGCAGGTTTAGAATTTCTGTTTTAATATTTAGGTCTCTAGTCCACTTTGATTTTAGTTTAATGCGTGGTGAAAGAGATGAGTCTAGCTTTAGTCTTTGGCAGGTTGAAATCCAGTTTTTCCAGCACCGTTTGTTAAAGAGGCTATCTTTCCTCCATTGTGGATGTTTGGCTCCTTTGTCTAAGATGAGGTGGCTTACTGTCTGAAGTTATTTCTGGATCATCTAATCTGTTCCACTGATCCTCAGATCTGTTACTTTGCCAGTACCATGCTGGTACTTTAATTCAATTTAGTTCAGTGGCTTTGTACTATAGTTTTGAGTTGGGGATCATGATACCTGCTGCATGTCCTTGTTGCCTAAAATTTTGCTATTCTAGGTCTCTTGTAGAAGAAGTAATTATTCTAAGCCACAAAAACTACACAGTTTTCACCTGAAAACAAAATGGGTGAGAAACTTGAATAGGCTTTCACTGAAGTAAATACTGAATATCCAGTAAACATGAAAAGGGGCTCAAAATCATTAGCTGAAACGTGAAAATTGGAATAAGATACCACTGTACATCTATCAAAATGAGTATAATGAAATGAATAGCAAACATTAGAGAGACTATGGACCATCTCACATTTTCTTATCCTGTGTTGAGCAGTATAAATAAATATAACCACTTTGAAAATCAGCAATATTCACTGAAACTAAATGTGACATACTCTGCCTAGCAACTAAACTTCTATGCATAGCCAAAAGTGTACTTATGTAGATAAAACAACATAAAATGTTTATAGCACATTGTTCATTATAGTCACACGTTGGAAACAGTACAAATTGCCATCCGTAGCAAGTATAATCAAATGAATGGCATATTCATGTGACTGAATGTTATCAAGCAGAACAGTCTACTGCCATATGCAATAATATGAACCAATGCTACTCATATGATATTGATCAAAAGAAATCTCAAAATTATGCATACTATGATCCCACTCATACAAAATTTTAGAAATGTAAAAGCTAATCTGTGCCATTATGCATCAGTATAGTAGTTATCTTTGGAAAAGGGGGTAAAGATTAGTAGAGGGTTTAAGGGGTGCTTTTTGTCCCAGCAATAATACTTTTAAAGAATTCATAGTATTCTATGTTTTTGAACTGTTAGGTAATTACACAGGCATGTGCACTTCATTCAAGTTATGCACTTAAAAGAAGTAGGTTTCGCCGGGCATGGTGGCTCATGCCTGTAATCCTAGCACTCGGGAGGCAGAGACAGGAGGATTGCTGAGTTCAAGGCTTGCCTGGACTACATAGTGAGCTCAGAGCCAGCCTGAACTACAAAGAGAAACCCTGTCTCAAAAAAAAAAAAAAAAAAGAGGTAGGTTTCATAACACATTAAGGAACATTTTGAAATTAGAGTTTCATCCATACCAAATGATAAGATACAATGAAGATAAAATAATGATAAGGAATACTGACAATTATCCATAACTATACCTGAATTTTTTGCATAATATTTCTACATTCTTTGCAACTACAGTAACAAAAAAGATTTCATCAGAATTCAGAGAGACCAGGGCAAGTAGACGAGTATGAGAAAAGCATACAGGTCATATTCAGTGACTAGTGAGAGAAGTGTGGGAAGCATGGCCGTGAAGAGAATTAGGGTTCACACTGTGGACAGTTTTGAACCCTAAACAGGGTTTGTCCTTAATCTGAAATGCAATAGAAAGTCAATAAGAGGTTTGAATAAAGTAGTAGTATTCCCTTCCTACTTTTAACAGGGTGAGGTACTGTATATGTAATATTTTTACTTTCTGCAGCATGCCAAAGAGGTGAGTTAATATTACTTCACAAACAAGGAAATTTATATCTAGAATGGCAAAGTAACTTGTCCAAGGACAGCACAATTGGATTCTGTCAATAGTGGGACACTTTTTCTTCCCTTTAAAGCACAAAAGGTTTTAGTAAATGATTTATTAATTTAGGGGTGGAAGAAGTAGGCAGGGAGAAAATGCAAAGAAAACCCAGAAGCATTCTGGGGCAGTCAGCATGCAAGCCAAGTGGCTGGCATGGTTTTCATGGCAGTAGTTGTCCACCATTTACAAGAAACATCCTCTTCCTTTAGGTCAGAGAATGTGATTTGATGATCTTATCCAAGCAGTGGACTCAGAGCCACTCAATTCTGTGTCAGCTCAGGGCACTGCCTCTAAAAAAATACTTTTTATTTCAGCAAGTCATAATTAATGATTCTTCATTTTTGTCTCAGAAATATTCTTGTGCTCAGTGATGCACTGAGTGAATGAGTATTTTTTGAAATTTTCCATCTTCTTCATAACTTTCAGATTTGGCTCATATGAAAGAGAATTAAGAAGATGGAAAATTTCTATGTCACCATTTGAACTGTTGTACCAGCTGTGTCTATCTGTATGAACCTAAGACATGCCATTCCTTCATTAATGTCTAATCATACTTTTGATGTTAGAAAGAAGTTTTGGTTCAATCCCTCCCTGACCATCGCTTCCTATTTTTGTGATTTGAACCAACTTGATAAACATTCTAGAGTCTTGGTTTTCTTAGTTAGATTATGGGGTGAGGCTAGGACTTGCCTCATAATGAAAAAATGTTTATAAAATGCTTTATATAGTCAAAACCTAAATAAATGATTGAGATTGGATTTTTTGACCTTCTCCACTACTCAGTGGAGAATTTCTTACTGATTTTTAACACAGATTATCCATGACTAGGGGAACATAGTGCTTCAACTAATTGAATATAACCAGTAATCATGTTGCTATATACTGCTCGCACATGAAACAATGCCTAAGATCAATATATTCAGGGAATAAGATACACAAGTATATTTGAAAGGCAGTAGTATTGTAAAACATTTAAACCCCAGGTTTTAAATCCAATTTGAATCCAGTTCAGACTCTATTTTAAGCCTCCAAAGATGTAAGCACAAATAAATTCTGCATGTACCCATTTTATAAATACTAGACATAAACTGAGTTATTCCTTTTTATCAACAAGTTTATTACACCCACAAACATGAGCCTTCATTGTATAACCATGAGAAAGTAACTCAAATGATTAATTTCCTTTGTTTATAAGATGGGGATATTGATCCCCAGTGCCAGAAAACAAACAAACAAAAGATGGGGATAGTCATTATTCCTCCACAATGAGGTTTAAATGAGGTCATCAGTACAAAAGAGCTTAGCATATAATATGTCTTATTGGGCTGAGGGTTTAGCTCAGTGGTTCTGGCATCTGCAAGTGCAAAGTTGTGAATTTGATCCCTGGTAACCACATACTACAAAGCCAAGCATGGTGACTCATGCCTATAGCCTTAGCTCTCGGGAGGCAGAGGCAGGAAGATTACTGTGAGTTCGAGGCTTGCCTGGGTTACATGGTGAGCTCAGGGCCAACCTGAACTATAAAATGAGACTCTGTCTCAAAAAAAATCGAAAAATACATTTCTTAATATGTATCTTATCTACTTTTTTTTATTAGTCATTTGAGAGATGCAGATGAAAGCTCCACAAAGAATGGCTGCTATCTCGAAATTAACCAGCAGCAAATATTGGCAAGGCTGTGGGGAGAAAGGAACCCTTCTCCACTATTGGTGGGAATGTAGACTGTTACAGCTACTATGGAGGTCAGTGTGGCGATTCCTCAAAAAACTTGGATTAGAGATCCCATTTGACCCTGCTATTCCCCAGCTAGGCATATACACGAAAAAATTAAAAGATTCATAACACAGAGATATATGTGCACCCATGTTCATAGCAGCTCAGTTTGTGATACCTAAATATTGGAAACAACCCAAATGCCCATCAGCTGGAGACTAGATAAAAAAGATGTGTTTTTTTTCCTGTAAATGGAGTATTACTCTGCCATGAAGAATGATAAGTTTGAGTCATTTATATTCAAATGGATGTACCTTCAGGACATACTCATAAGTGAAATAAATAGGTCACAGATGTGTAAATATTGTATCTTTTCTCTGGTATGAAAAACTGAAGATGTAAATGAGCTCTAGAATATATGGTAGATTCTGTGAAATAGAAAATATTCAAAGGGAAAAGGGATGTGGGGGTAAGTAACAAGGGGAATAAAAAATATGGTGTTAAAAAAAAGGGAAACAAAGATTATGTATACAGGGGTGGGGCGTTGTAGGTAGCTGATGAATCCCCGTTGTAGGGGGAACAGGAAAAAATGAGAATTGTCGTACACTGGTACAAATTCTCAATATTGTGTGTGATCATGATGTGTATATATAATATACCAATAAAGATTCAATTTTTAAAAATACCCTATTAAATGTAAGCATAATGGGATCCCTTTTACCACTCAATGTTCACCCAACCTTGGTTGCTGTTTCTGCTGGCTGATAGCAATTCACAGCTGCCTCTAGAAAGACTAGCCCTCGACCAAGTAGCAGCTTGCTTGCTTAAGAAGTAATGCCCTCACTGTAGAGGCAAGTCTCAGCCTATAGCAACAGTTAATAGTACAAAGAGCTGGTACCCTGCATCCAGGTGGGGTTAATTTGTGGTACAAATTGAGGTTCCTAGTAGAATCAAATAAAAACTAGTCTTCAGCAATGATCATGCTCTTGGTTAAACTTTTTACTCCTATTTTGCTTTCTTTACTCTTCTTATCCTGAGAGCAGTTTCCTTACTACTTACAAGAACATTCACTTTGATCCTCATTGATCAGTAACTCCACTTGAGTAACTTGGAGGTAGTTCTAAAATGAGGACAGGATTCAGATTGGTCCAATGGCTTTATCAGTGACAATGAGTACTCCACTGGTAGCAGAAGATGGAGAATTGATAATATCTAGTATGCTATGAACATGATCCTTAGGATTTCCATCTGTAATGAGCTGAGGTAGAATTCAGGTGGAAGTTGAGTCACTAGCTAGTACAAAACCTTAGGCATTTGAGGGATGATGGGAAATGGTAATTATAAGTTCTCGGGAATTGGATGTGTAGTTGAAGAATGAAAATTACAGACTCAACTCAAAATTTAAAGCAAACATGAGAGTCAGAAGATCTCAGCTTCTGCCACTAGGATGGGAGGATGGCCAGAAGCAGCTAAAGATCAAACCCAGAACTTAATTGCAAAGCTGTGGGAAGGCAGAGTTCTCAATCAAGACTCATAGCCAAAGTCAGGACATTATTAGGAAAACAGTAAGACTAATAGAACTAGAGATGTTTCTGCCTTTTATTCCCCCTGAATCCTCTGATCCTGAAGAATCGGCCTATTCTCCATTAAGGAAGACAGAGTCCCTTGCTTGGAGGTTTATAAAGTGATGTTGAGTAAGACTTTAGAAGGGAATTAAGGGTCCTTTCCAGGATAGCCTCCTATTTCATCTCCTGGATACTTGACCTATAATTAGGATTAAAATCTCAGGCTAGTACAGTAAGAAAACCACTAGGCCTCCTGTAGGGGAGTTAGAAAGAACTCTTTAAGGGTTAAATCTATATCTGAGACTACTTGGAACCATAAGCACCTGGTGTTTGGGTTGCAACTCAAGACTTTGTGCATAAGTTAAAAATAAGATTCCACAACCCAAGTTTTTCATATGCTGGGCTGGTCGTAACTCGAGGGTCTACTGTACCCATAAGGCTTTTCTTCACTAGCTGATGCATTCCCCTTGGAAAAGCACTCTCAGTTCCTCCCCTAGACACACATTCCCAGGAAAATTTGTCTGGGTTTTGAGGTCCTTCCACATACAATATTATCTCTAGATATGTGATTACATACAAAGTCACAGACTGTAGTCAATGGTCTGGCTATATATTTAGGGACTACAAGAGCAATTACTGAACAAGCCATGCTGGTTTGGTGATTATGAATTTTGTGTTGCTCTTTGTCATGAAAATATCTTGTTTCTCCATCAATTTTGAAGAAAAGTTTGCAGGATATATAAATTGGATTTAGAAGTTGTTATCTTTTGGGGTTGGAAGCATTTCACTCCAAATCTTCCTCACCTTTAAGGTTTGTGTTGAGAAGTCTTCTGTCATTCTAATAGGTTTACCTTCATAAGTGATCACCTTTCAATAACAGCTTTTAAGGATTTTTCCCCTGTGATAGACTTCTGAGTATAATGTGGTGCAGAGAGGTTCTCTTTTGATCTCACTCAGTCACTGTGAGAACCCAACACTGAAAGAAAAGAAAGACTGGTGAGTGATAAAGAAAAGCCCAGTGGCTTAGCTCTTCCCCAGAATGGCATCTGAGGAGACGGTCTCTCCAGGAATATGAGGGTTGTTTGTACTGGAGTCACTCACCATCTGTACCTGTTGTAGGAGTCCCACTGGACCAGAATCCCATGCCGTCCCAGCAGATCATAACAACTGCTGATTCATTCCACTGTCACCTTTTTTCCTGAGACCCATGAGGCCCCAGTATTAATTTTGCCTCTTAGGTTAGGATTGTTTTTCCCTTAAGCCTCAAACTTGGGAAAAAGTGAAATGTCTCTTCTCTTCTACCATTGTATTTTGTGTCTCTTCAATTTTTCTGTAGCTTTTAATTTTCCTGTCAGACACCCTCTGATTTGGGGGGATTTGTTTCTCTCTTATTTCTTTCTAAAATTATTATTTTCCAGTGTCTGGATTCTGGATCATGGTGAGGCTGAGTTGTTATCACTCACCAGTCTTTCTTTTCAGATTCCAATTTCTCCATCTTTGGTCTCTTCTGAATAACTAATTCTGATTCTGTAAAGCTACTTCATAAAGCCCGTGTATAATTATACATATATTTTATATTGAATATAGCCCTATAGAGAACCCCGATATAAATAACAAGATCAAAATGGTAGCCAGAAAGCCCATTGTGATGTAGCCAAGGAGATAGCTAGAGTATGGGTTCCTAGGGATAAGATAGAGCAACAACCAAGGGACCACTTATATATAATCAGCAGAGACCAGGAATAAATGGGTAGAAGCCTAAAGTCAGAGTGTCCTATAAAGGGACTTAACCCCTTGCTCAGTTCTTGGCTTTCTAGTTCAGAACCCCTAGACTAAAGCAGAGGCTTTCCAAAAAGAAAGAAAACCACAGCAAGAGTAGAAAGCAGTCACTTGCCCAATCCTCCCCCAGAGATACTGGGCCATTTACCCACTCCTGTCAGATACATAATCTGAGTTGGTCCTAATCCCCAGGCATGCAAAAAGTCACGTGGCACCCTGGTTTGTGCTCAAGGAGCAAATAGAATCTTGGCCAGATCTACTTCCTAGCAGATCCAGTGAGACAACAGTCCCACCCTCTGTTCTTTTCCCTGCTTCTTTCTCCAACTTTATAATTAGAAAGTATATATCTGGAATTTGGCAGAGCCCTCATGTTTATTCCTTGACCTCTGGTGTTAGAAGTCCAAGAGTAAGAAGACCAAGTGGGAACATCTGAAACATTCCTCCCATCTGCTCCATTTCTGCCCATACCAATGTTGGAAAAGTAAGACTTACGTCTCTCATGAATTCACGAAGTTGGAGATTTTTAAATACCCAGATTAGTCAATTCCTTAAAATGAGTTTGATTTTGAATTGCACTTGGGGCTGTGGAGTAGAGTGAAAATATAAATAACTACTGAATGACTAAATTACTAAGTGGTTTCAAGTATGACAAATTCACACATTTTGATAAGAATTTATAAAATGTTGTTTGTAGATGCTATAAAGTAAATGTCTGAAAAACAGTAGCTCACATTTTGGATTAAAAACAGATTTAAACATCACAGAAGGGTATGGGGGGAAAAGCAAACTCCTCCGCCCTGCCTGGGAAAGACCATCTCTTCCATTTGTAATAACCTTGAGTTGTTCTCTAACTGGCTCCTCTTGAATCAAGGTTTAAAAGGGTCAAAACCTGTGCATAAAGAGGGGAAGAATCTAACCTGAATGAAACTAAATCTCTCCTTTGCCATTACCACGCACTGATCCTTAAATTCAGTCAAAACTTCCAGGGTTTATCACTAAGAGGAGAGAAATGGGGCAGGTTAGTAGTTCCATGGCTGTGTAGATTCCTCCTTCTCTCCAAATAGCCTGTGAGGCCAAATAGCCTCAGAACAGGAACCATTGGAAGAAAGCTAAGCTAAGACAGTCCATCTTCACTTCCTTATCTGAGTCTTTTCCTAACACTAAATACAATGAGAAGAGTCTTACCTTTCAGCCACCTGACTCCTTGTAAGCCCCGAGGCAAACACACGGGACGTTGTTTAGGTTGTAGTACTCTTTACTTCAGATTCACGGACTGGAAAAAGCCAGGAAATATATGAATTTCTTGACTTAATTCCTCTTTCACTGCTCCTAATTTCCCTCCTAGATGACAGCAGAAACCTCCTCTGCTCTCCTGCAGCCTTTACTTTTTTCAGATGGCCTATATAAAATTAACTTAGTTCCTTGTGTTTCAGTGTTCCTTGGACCTATCAGATCTCCTTTCAATTGTTGGCTCCAATTCTTTGCTGTTCTCTCTGTTCACATCCTTGACTTGCCTTGTGTGAGTGGCGTTTGACTTTGGGCTTAGTTCTGACATTTGCTTCATGTTTGAACTTGCTGTCTTACACCTCTGCCATTTGCCATGAGAAGGGCGCATCGTACCAGGGAGGATCAGATTCATACAGTGAAGGTTGCTCCTACCTCTCAAAATATCACTGGCAGACACTGCTACCGTCACATCCTATAAAACACAAATGTTTGAAAACTACTAAATAAATATAAAACAAAAGTGAAATAAAATAACAGTAAAACAGTCTAAAATGATTAAACAGGTATAAAAACTTAAATAGCCAATTGGTTTGTTAAATGTTGCAAAGATGCAAGTGGTAATCAGGTCTGCCTTTATTTTTGCCTGTTCCTAACTTGGCTTTTACTGTCTCCCCACCCCCTCCATTGAACTTCTTACCTACAATACTACAAAGATAGTGCTAACCACAAAGATAGTGCTAAATATTATTAAATAGCAAATATTTTACTAAGTACTCTACAAATATTAAACTAAAAATCTTATCAGTGTACACGTAGAAAACTCCCTTATTTCAAGTTGCAGCATTCAAATGTGGCAACTTCAACGTTTTCTATTTTCTCGAGGTTAATTATGTTCCAGTAAAAATTGTAATATCTTGGTAGTTACTTGTAAAATGATTTTAAATTTCATTTAAAAATGTAAAGACACAGGCTGGGGATTTAGCTCAAGTGGTACCACACCTATCTTGGAATCACAGGGGTTCATGTTTGATCCCCAGTACCACACATGTGTGTGTGCACACACACACACACACACACTAGACACATTTAAAAACAGGGAGAAATTTGAACTCAGTTTTGAAAATATAAGTTATGATAATTGGGATAGTTCAGATATTACTGAAAATACATAAACAGAAAATATGTGTATATATGAGAATGTGTGACATGAGACAACAAGAAAAGGCATTCTGCATAGGGGTGGTGCTGAGATAGATAAACAACTTGTAAGGACTATAGTAGTTTCTTTTGGTTTGTTTGTAGTCCTGGGGTACCAGGACATTCACACTGACCCTATTTCACACTGAAACCTACTTTTGTGTGTGTGTGTGTGTGTGTGTGTGTGTGTGTGTGTGTGTGTGTATGGTACTGAACTCGGGTCCTTGTGCTTCCAAGGTAGGTGCGGTACCACTTGAGCTAAATCCCTAGCCCTTTATTTTTTATTTCAATCAGGATCTTTCTAAATTGCTACATTGCCCAGGCTGGGCTCAGACTTCTAATCCTCCTGCTTTGGCCTCCCAGAATGCTGGGATTATAGGCATGTAATGTGCCCCCCCATAACAATTTGTTCTGTAAGATACTAGCAGATAGGATCTCCAGTGCCTGAAACATGAGAGGCACTCATTACATTAATATTGAACTTATTTTACTGAGGATTTATGTATAAGAATTTAATCATTGAGAAGCAAAGATAAATTAAGTGGTTATCAACTTCCTTGAGAAATGTGTACTTAAAAGTAATAAATCACTACACAACTAATGAACAGATTTAATTACATAAAAATTTTAAAGATGTAGTTACATTAAAAACTAAACTAAAAGGCAAATAAGTACCCAACAGAGAATTAATATAGGGAAATGCTACAAAGAAATAACAAAATCATGATAAATAAGCAAAGCTTAGTATATGAAATGCAAAAGGTAATTAAAGTGAAATTGTTATAAACAGAACTAAGAAAAACATAAAGCCATTCCCTCCTGAGTTAGCAAAGGCTCTCCTGATGAAAACATTGTGTACTTGCCAGTGCGCGGTTTGTCAGCCTGACTGCTTTAGGAATTGGTGCAATTACTGTGGAAGCCAATTTTTATAAAATCTACCAAGCATAATATAGGACATAATATAGGACATCCATTCTATGAACCTAATCTAACTTTTGAAAGTAAAATTTGAACATTAAGATATTTACAATAGTCCAGTTAGAACAACAAAATTCTAAAAACATTAAGTCTCATTGTAGTGGAAGAGTTAAGTAAAATATGATGAATCCATTCCATGGAATATTTGTCTCCCTTAAATGTAATAGTTGTGAAGAGAATCATGTGCCCTTATTTAAAAAGACAACTACTAAATAATGTTAGATGATAACAAAAGCATTATACTCTAAATTGAACAGGCTGTACCAAGTACTGGACCTTCATACTGTCCCCTTTCGCTAAGTTTTTGTTTTGTAAGCATTTTCTGGGTTGTTATGTCACCCAATTCCTTGCTATTACTTTTTTTTTTTTTAGTGTTGGGGATTGAACTCAGGTCCTTGTGCTTCCAGGGTAGGCTCGTCCTTGCTATTACATTTTGTACAAAAAGTTTTGCCGGGGATTTAGCTCAAGTGGTACCACACCTACCTTTTAAGCACAAGGGCCTGAGTTTGATTCTCAGTAGCACCAAAAAAAAAAAAAAAAAAAAAAGTTTAGTGCCTGAGTCATTGGACTCTGAAAGACTTATGTTTTTTTTCTGTGAATAATTTCTGGTATTACTTTATAGAAATGTTCCTTCCATTCTTTGTGTCTGCCTTCTTTATAGGGTTCCTAATAATTAGAAGGATTATCAACCTTTCAAAATTTCAATCTGTCTTTTAAAAATATATTTCCTCATGGATTCTTCCAACTTATCATTTAAAGTCTCTATAATATCCTTCATTTCAGCTATTTTTGTTAATTTCCAAGATCTCTTTCTTGATCTCTGATGGCTCTTGTGGAGATACAGAGTCTCAACAAACAGTAATTCATATGCTTCTTTATATTTCCCCACTTCAATTAAACAGAGGCCATGTGATTAGTTCTGGCCAATGAGCAGAAGTGACATATGTCACCATAGCACAAGAAACTGTGCCTCAGTCCATCCTTTCACCCTCTGCTACAGTCTTTCTAAGCCACATCCAAAGATGCTGGCATCATAAAATAAAGGGAGCCTGTATCTCTCTCAGTTCCAGATAAACAGGTGGAACTTTTCGTTGCTTTTCATTGGTGTTAGTGAGAAACAAACTTCAGCTGTTCTAAATCAATGAAAATTGAGTGCATTACTACAGCATAACCTGTTATATGTTAACTAATGATACTTCCCTTTTTGCAGGGTTCTGTTTTGTTTCAAGAGTGCAATGTTTTCTCAAAGTATTATAGCTATTCTTTTCTTTTGTAGTCATTGCTTTTCTTCCAATTCCTTTTTTCAATTTATTGTTTCGCTTTTCAAGTTAGCAGCTCTTCTTAGATATCTTACAATTTTTTTTTTTTTTTTTGAGACAGGGTCTCTGTAGTTCGGGCTGGCTCTGGGCTCACTATGTAGTCTAGGCAAGCTTCGAACTTAGCAATCCACCTGTCTCTGCCTCCCGAGTGCTGGGATTACAGGCGTGAGCCACCACGCCCAGCACTGTGGTATGTGGTATTGATTGCTGGTGGGCGTGAGTCTCCACGCCCAGCATTATATGTGGTTTCCGGGGATCGAACTCAGGACCTTGTGCTTGCGAGGCAGGCGCCGGAACCACTGAGCTAACCCTCTGGCCCAGATATCTTACGATTTTTAACTATTCAAATTTAAAATAAAGTTCTAAAATTTTAATGTACATATGGATGGATCTTGTAGACTGTTGAATTTCACTATAGAAGTTCAGAAACTATATAGTTTTCATTAGGAGAACCATATATGTCAGATATCTTTCTTCCAGGACTATTCAACTTACAAATAAAATAATCTGTATGCCTTGACCAGGAGGTGGGGTGGCACATCTGTGTCATGGGAGTAAGGTGTGGAAAGGATCTCACTGTTCACAGTACGAATTTTCACCGAATTCCTCTGATGTCAGTACCTGAGGTCCCCACAGTAGAAATGCTTCTTATTCGGTTCAACTAGAGAATCAACTTCTGCTCCTCTGTAGGAAGAGTTCATCTTACTGTGCAGTTTCAGGAAGGTAATCCAGCAGACTCTAATTTATCCTTACATAGATTTCAACCAAGTTCCTTATTTTTGACCAACAGATTAGTCTCATCTTGATAGTACCTGATACTAAGGCTTTCAGGGTCCTATCAGGCGAGTTATCATTCTCTGTGTGGCCATGGGGTCCAGTGCTCCCTCCATTCTCTGTCAGTCACCACTCTTCATGTGGCCTTAGGACTTGATATAAAGAAGATTTTTTCACAATTACCAATTTTTTTCTTATCTGTGGCTTCTTTTCTTTTGTTTCTGTGGACTTAATTTTACTTCTTCATGAAGACTTTATTGCATTTAGGGGCAGAGGAGTGATTTCTTAAAAAGTAAATGGTAAGTCACTATGCTTAACCGGAGATACATGGTGTGATCGGAAAATACAGTAAGTGCTTACATTTTTAAAATATTCATTCAAGTAAAAACACTGCCATTAATTCTCCTCAAAATATCAGATTATTGGGCCGGAGATTTAGCTCAGTGGTTCTGGCGCCTGTCTCTCAAGCACAAGGTCCCTGGTTCTATCCTCGGTAACCACATACAACAATACTGGGTGTGGTGGCCACGCCCACTGGCAATCAGTACCTCATACCACAAATGCGGGGCTTGGTGGCTCAGGGCTGTAATCCCAGCACTAGAGAGACAGCGGCAGGAGGATTGCTGAGTTTGAGGCTTGCCTGAGCTACACAGCAAGCTCAGGGCCACCCTGAACTACAAAGCAAGACCCTGTCCAAAAAAAAAAAAAAAAAAATATATATATATATATATATATATATATATCAGATTATTCTTAATGCTTTCTGAAGTATTGCTGAAAGTCTTCTCTTGTGAGTATCTTTAGTTGTGCTGTTTTGGCTTCCTTAATGTCTTATCAGTTCAAAATGTTTACTTTTCATGATCCTTTTCACTTTGGGTCAGAGCTGGAAGTCACACTGCACCAGATTTAGAGAATAAGACACATGAAGAAATGCTGGAATGTTTCTATACACCTTGGGTGGCACTGAGCATCAATATTCACTGTAATGTTTTCAATTGCAATTCCACATCTGTTTCCGAAGGTGGCAAGAATGATGTAAAAGTTTATTCATAGCAGGGGGAGAATATTCTGAGGGAGACTAATGGTATTGTGTCTTTTAGAATAATGTTTAAACATTCACCATAGTTTTTCTTTTTTTTGAGACAGGGTCTTGCTTTATAGTTCAGACTAGCCCTGAGCTCACTATGTAGCCCAGCAAGCCTCTAACTCAGCAATCCTCCTGCCTCTGCCTCCCAAATTCTGGGATTATAGGTGTGAGCCACCATGCCTGTTACTATTGTGTGTGGTTGCTGGGGATCAAACCAGGGACTTTGTGCTTGTTAGGCAGGCGCCTGACCCACTGAACTAAATCTCCAGCCCTCACCATATATTTTGATTGTACCTTGTATATTGTTTTTGTAAGGAAAAGATTCTAAGTAAATACCACAGAGAAATACCAACATTCTTCACTGTACATAACTGAAATCCATACAAACAGACCAATAATGTAGCCAATAGACATGATTTATTTGACCTTCTGCTCTCTATCCTTCTTCCAAGGTCAGCAGAGTTTTCAGGTTTGTGTAGATGTGTATCAACAATAAAAGGTTTACTAATACAATTTTACAAGTACATATCAATAAAAACAAATTGCATAATTCAAAAGCTTTTCCAGAATTATTTTCTTTGAAGTGGTACAAAAGGTAAAATCAAAAATTACTATTTAGTTTTTTATGGGTTTGTTCTTTGACTTTTCCTCAGAGGAAAACAGTAGACATGAGAGGGATACATATTTCCTGAATGTTATTTGTGTTTTTATTCTACTTAAGTTCTATTAAAGTTCAGATAGTGCTTATTCTCCTCTTCCCCTACCCCCACTCAGCTAACGATATTATCATGAAAATAAGGTTTGTTCTCATCATGAAGCAATTTAGAAATCTATTTTAAGGAAAGCTCCAAAATATCTAGGCACTAGGATATTACCAGTAGTTATAACAGTAAGAAATCCCCACCCACCCCACTCGTCTCTGCTCTCCCTCATTTTCACCCTCATTCTCTCACACACGTTCAGTTTCCCCACCAGGTGTCCTTAGTTACACAAGAGACTAATCGACTTCAGAGAGGAGCAAAGAGTTCATCTTTAGTAAGTGGAGGGAAGCAGAATATACAGATGCAGATGGTTGGAGTTGGGTAGATGAGGTAGTGGGAGTTGGTGGAAGTTATCTTCTGATTGCTCCAATTTTGCCAGGATAGTATGAAGCAAGGTTGTCTGCTGAGACTGAGAATGGGGGCAGAGGTGTTGGACGCGTGAGGAGAAAGAAGAAAGTGTGAAATAATCATCGTGTAGAGTGGGAGGGAGCGCGTATGAGGAAATATTGTATGGTTGCTGGACAGCATTACGGGGCCCCTTGAAGTTAGGGGCACGAATTTAAAGCAAGACTATTCAGTATTTGTGCATGTTCTCAGCCACTTCTAACTGCATGGAGAGCAGACGCCAAAGCAGCAGAGATGTGACCAGACTGGGAGTTTAAACCAGTAAATATAAAGAAACCAGACACTGACAATGAGGGTACATGCACAGAAGGTACTAAGGACTGACAATGGTATGTAAACTGGCTAAGAGGAGCGGATGTGGAGTGGGTGGAGGCAGCTAAAAAGTCTCTGGATCAATGGATTATAGGTCCTGTAGGGTTGGAAGATCTTTCAAATCTGGAACTCTAGTATAAGAAAACTGAAATTAAAGAGAGACCACGGACAGGGTATCATGGAACAGTTCCAGTGATTTGTTATGACAAAGTCGAAGATGTCTCCATGGAAATGAGAGCCTGAGGTAAGGCAGAGATAAGATCATAGTGTAAGGGCATTCAAAGAAATGAGTGAGTAGCCATGGCACTTGAAAGCTCACCTTCTAATATATTGAAATTACCAAAAATTAAGACAGAAGTAATGTTGGAGAATGTGGCAGTGAGTGAAATGCCAGTAAGTTATAGCCACAGTGAAAGGTGATGAGGGGCAGAGTCAGCTGACAGTGATTCAAATTAGAGATACTGTAGGAGGAGGGAGAGTGCTGAGCAGCAAGGAGGACCTCGTCTGCCTGCAAGACCAGAAATCCAGGGGCCATGGGAGGAAAAACAACCCCTACTCTACCGGGGGCAGAGTCCTTGGGGGAGAGCTGAGCTCTCAGTACAGCGAGAAACTGGAAAGAAAGTTCCAAGAAGAGACTGGAGACATAGGGACTTTTAAAATGATGGATTCAAGAGGGCATAGTAGTAGGTTTCAGGATTGGGAGAGGGGTTGGATATGGGAACAGATTTGGAATTGTGCAGAGCCAGCCAATAGGGACAAAGAGATGAAGGGTGACTTGAGTAGACTTCTTACTGACTGACTAGGAGGGATACAGGGCACTTTGAGGTTGATTCAGGTGGACTCATACTGGTGGAAGCCTTCATGCATCTGCTCTGAGAGTTTGGGGATGGAGGTGAGGTTGAGTGGGTCTCTCTTTTGATCTCTTCCTTTAGAAGACCCTAAGTTTGTTTGTTTTGAGTCAGGGTCTCTCTTTGTAGTTCAGGCTGGCCTTGAGCTCACTATGTAGCCCAGGAAAGCCTTGAACTCAGCAATCCTCCTGCCTCCACCTCCCAAATGCTGGGATTATAGGAGTCAGTCACCATGCCCAGTATTGTGGTATGTGGTTACTGGGATGGAACTCAGGACCTTGTGTTTGCTAAGCAGGTGCAGGAACCACTGAGCTAAATCTCTGGTCCTAGAACACTCTAAATTTTAGCATTGGTATAGAGCTTGCTGTCTTTAGGGAGGGACTGTACTTTATGTCATTTAAACCTGACAACATTGCTAGAGTTTTATTTATCCCCTATTTTACAGATATGAAAGTTGACCGTGGCTCAGAAAAGTTAAAAACTTTCTCAGACTTCCATAGTTTATCAAGTTGTAAAGTTTATCTGTAGGATAGAGACAAAGTTGAAAAATATCTATATTTGGAGACCTATTTCCTGTGTTTTTCTTTTCCCTCTGTCTAATCCAAATAGTCATTTGCTGGGATCCTCTCGTACCCTCTAAACTGAGGTAAAATTGACTCAATACCATTGGTAACCCCAGATTTCCACAGATTTGCTTTTGCTTTGGCTTCTCTGGGTCTCAATTCTGACTGTCATTGAATGGGTTAATTGAGAAGTCCTCTCTCATCTTTTGGACACACTGATATCTGTGCCACTTTGCTTCAGAAAGAACATAGGTCCTTCCTCCAACTCTACAATACAAGATATTCACAGAGCACTTATATGTGTCTCAGACTTCATAGCTGTTTTTGATGAAGGGTAAAGGGGAATTTATCCTAGCAACACAGCAGTATCCCATTGAATATAACTCTCTTTTGTTTCTAAAAGTCATTAAAGTTTCCTAATTAGGACCTCTCACTGGCTTCTTCACCTAGTCTTCTATGGCTAACTTTACTTTTTTCTCTCCTGTCTCCCCTCTTTATCCCATCTTTCTTTTGTTATCCCCAGAAGTGTTAATTTTCATGTCAAACAATTATCAGAAGCCCCTACAAATTCTCCTATGCTGGACTAAGCTTTTCTTTCCAAATCCAAGTTTATTAAGGGCCTTCAATGCCAAGCATGCTGGCACATGCCTATAACTGTAACAAGGCGGGCAGAGGGGGGCACTGAGGCAGGAAGATTGTAAGTCTGATTCTAGCCTCAAAACTTAGTGACTTAGCAAGACTTTGTCTCAAATTTTTTAAAAAAGGCTGGGATATATTTCAGGGGTTTCTGGGTTCAATTCCCAGAACTACAATAAATTTTAAAAATGCCTTTCATGTAACAAGATCTAGTTGCCTGGACTCAGTATTGTTCTGCCCTGTGTGTAGACAGAAGTAGAACCACCTCCTGAGATGGAAACTCTGGCAAAGGGCAGGAGTAGGAAAGGGCTTGGAAGGTGGAGGAGATGCCCAGACAGCCTCTGCAGGAAAACCAGACAGCAGTGCCAAGGAAGAGCAGTGTCAAAGGACTCACAGGAAGCAGACACGACTGGAGTTTTCTCCGCCAATCAGCCATATAAGCAGGAAAGAGCGGGAAAAAAAATGATTGGAGATTCATGGGGTTAGAAGTTTCCAGAGTGGTTGCAAGGCAAAGACAAGAAGTGCTTTGACACATTGACAAGACAATCATGATTAGATAGGCTGGCATCCCAGCATGGGGGTGAGAAAGTAGTCAAGAGAGGGAGAGAAAAGAAAGATCTTTGCCATCTCGGCAACGTTAGAAGAGGACTCTGGGAGGAGAGGCAAGGCTGGAAGGAGATAATAATAATCAGAAGAGGGGTGCAGAAGCCAGGTGTGACAGTGCATGCCTATAATCCCAGTTTCTTAGGAGGCTGAGATGGCAGGATCACAGCCCTGGGCAATTTATTGACCTAGTACAAACCTGTTTCAAAATACAAATTAAAAGGGCCAGGGAGGTAGCTTAATGGTAGAGTACTTGCCTACAGGGTGCAAGTGAGGCTCTGGGGCTGATCCCCTCCAAAAAAAAAGTTTAGGAGACGAGGTTCAAAAAGGAGTTAAGATTCAGTAACTGCTTGGCTCCCTTGGCAGTCTGGGACCCAACATGCCCAGGACCAAGCTGGCACTGCCTCCTGCCTCCCCCTCCTAAAGACACTGGGCTACACTGACGGCAGCAGCTCACCCCGCTCACTTCACAGAAGTCTGAGATGCAAAAGATGAGTTTGCCAATTAAATTTTCCACTCCAGGTGGGTTCAGCATGGCTCCCAGAAGAACATGTCTTTAAGTGGTCATCTCATTAGGAAAACACAAAGAAGCATAATAGCTGCTATTTATCTCTCCCCCCTTTTCTCCTTAATATCCCACTCTCTTTTTAGGGAACAATGTTCTCTCTTGCCTGCTGCTGTGCATATGGGGGTTGGGAAAGTGGGTAATTGATTTCCCTAGACTTGAGACTGAATCCATCTCTACCCCTGAAATTCTCTCTAATTTACATTTGCTCCATTTCATCATCTTGTGGTCTTACTGCTCATTGGTTGCATTCCTTGCCTTCCATCTCAGTCTCCCCACAGGTTTGCTTCACTTTTTGCATTTCCATTACTGCTCTCCCAATCAATTCCATCTCTGTTAACACTACCTAGGAAGAAGAGCAGAGATGAGCTGTCTGGTTGCTCATCAAAGGTGGAGCTGCAGTATAGGATCTGATCCATGTGCCATAGGTGATCTACCTGTCACCATCGCATCATGACACAGTGTCTTTCCGGCCAGCATTTTCCTCTCTGGAGCCCCAGCCTCTAAGTTATATCTCTGGCTGCTTGGTATCATATACTATTGTGCCTATAGAGCAGTTAGGGGCCACTTTAACGTTGTAACAAATGTTCTTAGTCATAGGGCCATATGGAGACTCAGTGGGTGGTACCATTAGCTGTAAAGCTACAGGCAGATTTGCAATTGCCTTGCCCAGAAGAGAGAATCCTAAATCAGAGAAATGGTTTGGTAAAATATCCTAGAACAGATTTTAAGTTGCTCTTGCATCAAACAGTGTCCTTGTTCTCAACACAATTTCATTTCCCTCAGATGATTTCAGACATGCCAACAATAGGTAGTATCTCCTGATACTTATCCAAAGGATCCTCAGCAACCATTGTCTTATCCTGTAATAGGCCATTTGATTATAGCCATCCTAGGATCAGGGTAGAGCACCCTCAGCTCAGTGTATAGGGGATTTGTTGAGAAAACAAATTAAAGCTACTCTTCAACATTTCATCAGGGAATCACAATATTACTTATGAATTCTCAAGTAAAGCAAGAAGGATGATCTAGGACAAACTCTTTAGTAGCCAGTGAACTAGAAACAATCTTTTTTCTCTTGGGACATCCTGCTCAGCTCTCAGAGCAGTGTGATCAGCTAAGGAGACAACCTGTTTTTCTGTCACAGAGACAAGAGTGGACTATGACTGTCAGCGGCTCAGAGGAAGAGGCCTTGTCTTTTCTCATTGTACCAAGACACATTAGACAAGAAGCAGGCTCTCCTGCAAAACTGAGCTGAGTCTGGAGTTAGAAGATGTCCACAAGGTCATTTAGAAAGTCATCTAGTTCTAGATTTCCAAAAATGAGTTCCAGAAAACGTTAGTGCCCAAGAAATTGAGGCTAAAAGGTTATCAGAGCAAAAGGAGAGGTGCAGGACCTGTTTTATGGCCAATTTAGTTTGGAAAATAAGGTGATTAACAGAAGTTTTGCTATTGTTTTTAACTACAGAACATACCATGCCTTTAAAGTGCTTTCTTACTGCCCAGAAAAGATCAAAGTAAGCACTGTATTTTTTTCACTAGAATTTTGTGGACCAGTTTGGAAATAGCTGGGTCACTGCAACTTTCTCATTTTATATAGGATGAAACTGAGGCCAAAAGAGAAAATGACACTTGTTCATGGACATTTGTCCATTACTAGCCCCTTTGAGATTAGAAGCTATACCTCTTCTTCTATGCTTTTCCACATAGTGCTGTCACATAGCCCCCTGCACCCAGGCAGTAAGAAAAGGGCCAAATAAATGAGCCAATAGCATGAATCTGATGACAAGTGCTTGTTTTCAGCTTGACATTTCAAAGATTGATGTCCTGTGACTGCCAAGAAGAATTACCCCAAACCTCCCAGGTCCTCAGAATACATTTTCCCTTCTGAACCATGCAGTTCCCAAATCTCTGATCTATGTGACGTGTTGTCACACACTGCTTTATATTTTATTTATGTTAGTCCAAGCCATCACTTCACCTAAAAAGGGCAAATGATCCCTACAGCAAGAACCTTTATAGACAGATGCAAAACCCTATCTGAAACTAGAAAAAAATGTAAAATGCCAAGAAAAACAGTTAAACGTGTGTGGCGCACTAGCTAGAGAGGTGTGCATGTGATGGAGTGGGGGTGTCTTCTGAATCATTTCCCTAAATTTAGCAGTGCAGTTTTTTTTTAAAAAAATAAGCCTTTAAGAGCTTCTTCCCAGAAATCCTGTTATTTTTCTGCATATATCTTACGTAAGTCTTTCCCACAGGCCTGAAGAATAGTCAAATGGGAAGGGCAAAGCCCTATCCTACAAGAACCATCAAGAAAAATTCAGAAAACCTGAGTGAATAAGAAAATCCAGCTTTGCCTTTTCCATCCATGTAACTATGAGTGGTGCTGTCTGTTGGAGATGGTGTCTATTAAGTGCTTCCCACCTGGATGTTGTGGTGTGGTTCTAATATTTATTCATTTCTCCTTGCAGAATAGAGCTGTCACTGTTGTTAATCTCACTTCCAAGCACCTTGTCGTTACTCTTGTTGAACTTTTAAAGGAGTTCTCTCTCCCACTCAGGCTCATTCCCTCAGCATCTCTTTTTCTACTCCCATTTTCTTTTCCCTACCTTCACTTCATGAATGGTTCCAGAGTCAGGTATCCAGAGTGGTTAACAATCTACTTCTCCAGGCTCCTCTCTTACCTTATATCTAGTAATTACTTATATATCTTCTCTGAATTTCATATTAACAAGTGACAAGGTGACAGGAATCCTGATGGTCAATGGCATGAGTTTGGATACTACCTAGGTGATGCAATTGAAAGAGGGTCACATTAAAATTGGACAAATGCCCGGATGTTTAGAGCTCCCCTGGGCTGCTGCTACAAACATCCATGCCTAGAGTCAGCTTTGAGCACTGTACTGATGAAAGTGAAGGCTATTGTAATGTCCAGCAACAAGCCCCTCCTCAAGACTTTATCCTGCTTACATCCTCTCAGTTTGGCAGTTTCTAAGACCTGAACTACTTTTTCCTATCTACCCATTAGCAAAATGTTTTATTCCAAAACTGCTCTGTTACTTAATCCTTCTGTTTCCTACTGAGCAGTTAGAGACAGTCGTAAATCTCTGTTTGCTAGAGCCCTGGGAAGAAGCTGATACTAATTTCACAAACAATTTATTAATAACTGATAATGAATTCATATGTTATTCACTTAGGATATTTAATATTTTAATAGGCATGACCTCATTAACTCACAAAACTACTGAAATGCCTCCAGTGTGCCAATCCTCAGCGGCAATTCATACAGTCTCTCTTGTACCCAAGTATCACATGACAAACAAGAAAACAAGACCATTTGTGATTACAGTAAGCTCTATGAAGAAGTGAAAGTGCAGTGGTGTCATACTTTGGTCAGCTATGTACGATGGGTGAACAAGGATTCATGAAGGGGGTAACATTCACACTCTCCACTATATGAAGAGAAGGAGCAGGATCAGGGGCAAGGCTGTTCTAGTGAGAGGAAAAAGCAAATATAAAGTCCCTATGGTGGAAATGACTCAAATGAGTGTAAAAAAGGAGGTACATGCAGCTAGTGTGATGGGTCAAAGGAGAGAGTGGGGGAGGTGAATGCAGACATGTAGGCTGTGATCAAGTTGAACAGCACTTTGTAATCCAAGCTAAGAAATTTAGATTTTATGTAATCACAGCGTAAGACTTTGGAGGGTTTTAGAAGGAAATTGACATCTAATTTAAGTATTAAAAGACCAGCTTCTGAAGTCATAGAGTAAACTTGAACCTATAGAGGAAGAACTGATACAAAACATTGAAAATTGGCTTCCTGACAGCTAGGAGTGCAGTTCTAATGTCAGCCCCTCTTTCTTCACTCTCATTTTTTTTCCTGTATGTTCACTTCATGAGTAATTCCAGAAAGAACCAAGTAGTCAGAGTTGTTAGCAATCTCTCTCTCCAGAATGAGTGAGCAAGGCAGTGTAACTTATTACATTAGATTGTCCACACAAAAAATGTTAAGTTAGACTCCTCCTTCTCATATCCTAGGACACAGAAAATGTCTACAGCACAACTATAAATCTGAGACTTCTCAAAGATATTCCAAGGACCAAGGCACACTCACAGCACATAGGGAGCAAATCTAGACTGCCTGACATGTAAGATCCCTCTTGGTTCCATTAGATTGAAATTTCCTGGAATTTCTTCATGTTGGTCCTCAGTCTATACTACACAGGCAGCTGAATGGATTCTAACTGAAGTACAAACAACATTGGCTTTGATAGTAATGATCAGTGTGGCTTACCTCACATTCCCCAGCCTCAACCATCTTAAAATACTCAAGTTGTGTCATCCTCTGTCTTCCTATGCTCTCTAACCATGGAAACAACTCTGAATCTCATAATCCTTTTTCTGTGCACTTTGGTGGTCAATTCCTTACTGAAATGCTTGCCCAGCTTCATAATCTTTAGCAAATTTAGATTTCAGTCCAAGTGGCAAGCTAGTCAACCACAATGATTTATTGAGATGAAAGTTTGTAATCATTCCCCTTGTCCTTTTTCATAGTTTAAAAGAAATGTCTTCAAAGAGTCAAGAGCTATAACAGTTGTATAACAAAGCAAATGTGCTTAATGTGGCTGAGCAATGTTTTGACTGTCAAGATAGTATGTTTTATGTGAGGCATAGTACCAGAATTAAAAATTGTAAAGACAAATTTAAAAATTTAAAGCTATAGTCTGATATAATAGATAAAGAGACAGGAAGTATTTCTTCCTCAGGTGATCAAAACTCACTCCACTGAAGTAAGAGGCAGATGTATATGAAGAGCAAGATTTGTCCTCTTTCCATAGGACAGTCCTGAGACTCAGCACTGCAGAGGCATCTAAGTATGGCCACCTCCATTTTTCTGTACCCTTTGCAACCTGGCCTGACATGTATAAACTAATTGAGTTCTTCATCACTGACATTTGTTCTGCCTCCAGAATTAAAAGTCTTTCCAATCTTTTTATGATTTACTGCTTCTCCCATCGTGCCTTACGTGAACTCTGACCTCTGACTTTCCTAATTCCCCCAGCCCACCCCAGTCTATGTATGCCCAAACTCTCTTCTCACTAGTTTTCTAATCTACCCTGTGTTCACTACAACCCCATGGGAACTTGACTTTCTCCTTTACTGGCTCTCAATTTAGCAGCCTTCTGATCCTTCAGCTTTACCCAAGAGCTGCATTACTGAGACAATGGGGAATTGACTGTGAAAAGGTAACCCCGCGGTCCTCTCTGGTTAACATTCAACCTTCCTTAACTGATTTCAAACTCCTCCAGGCTATCTGTGCTTTTGCTTTTTGTTACGTTAAGGACATTTTTAAAGTTCAGTGGCAATGTTTTCCTTTGCACTGAGGAAGTGTTTTTTTCTTCAGACTTCACCTCAAGAATCTAGAGAATCTTCGCCTACATGTAAAACTTATGAAAAGTCTGGAAATCGACCTTAAAAGTGGGTCCCCGATGCTTTATCCCCAGAGCTAATCCACACTTACTCTCTAGCAATTGTCAGTTCCCTGAAATGTTCCTGTCGGCTCTAGCAGGAGCTTCTGTTCAGGTAAAGTACAATTCTCTGTGTTCTCCCATCAATTTCATTTTGGGGATAGCAATTTGCCTGTAAGAGTCAAGTCTATAATGACACTATAGTCCATAATACATAATCACTATAATACATAGTCTAATAATAATAATGACACTATAACACATAGTCTATAATGACAGACTTGCTTTTTCAGGGTTTTACCCTCAGTTTATTTCTTGTTGTGAGGGCAGGAGCTATAACTTCTGAGCTCCTCACATAGCAAACTGGTAACTATGGGTTTCTGATTGATCCCTGAAGATCTTTACATAGTGTCTGGATACCAAATGTATAATAAATGTCTGTGGAGTCAAAGCCTAAAGGAACAGAAAGATGCTCCAGTTTAGGGCCATTCCCTTAAAGATCCTGAGCTTGTTTCTAGCTGTCATTTACTCATTGGTCTTGAACTAAGACTATGGCTCTCTGACTATATCTTAGGGGAATTAAGTGTTTCCAGCATCAGATCCCAGCTTCTAAATTTACTCTTCTATATAGCAGATATTGGGTTCTCATTGACTCTCCTACCCTGTAGAATTTCCCAAAGATTTTCTAAGTCCCATTTATGTTACATCCTATATTTTCATCTACCATGAGTTCCCTGAATTTCCTTTCTCTTAGTTTTAGTATCTATCCCTGTCTTTCTTTGTCTAACATTTATTCATCAAGTTTATATGGCAGGGACTGTGCTTAGTACTTCAGGGAGATAATTTCATTGTCTCCTCTGTAGGGTGGATATGACTTACGCATTTGAAAGACTGCCATTGTGGCTGTTAAAAGTGTTGAACAAGGCCGGAGATTTAGCTCAGTGGTTGGGGTGCCTGCATAGCAAGCTCAAGGTCCCTGGTTCAATCCCTGGAAACCACATACAGCAATACTGAACATGGTGACTCAAGCCCACCAGCAATCACAACCACATACAACAATACTGGGCATGGTGGCTCACTCCTGTAAGTCCAACACTCGGGAGGCAGAGGCAGGAGGATTGCTGAGTTCAAGGTTTGTGTAAGCTACACAGTGAGCTCAGGGCCAGCCTGAACTACAAAGTGAGACCCCATCTCAAAAAAACAAAAACAAAAAAACTCCAACCTGTCATCTACTATGTGTAGTTAATGGTTCAGCACATTTTTTTTTTCTTTTGAGACAGGGTCTCGCTCTGTAGTTCTGGCCTAAACTTACTATGTAGCCTACGCAAACCTTGATCAGCAATCCTCCTGCCTCTGCCTCCCAAGTGCTAGGATTACAAGCATGAACCACCACACCCAGCAGGTTGGATATTTTCAACCATCTGTCTTCCTTGTACCATCTCAGTTCATCTCCACACACTACAAAGAAAGAAGACATGACAGGTACGAAACCTGATGGCTTGGCAAATACAAAGATAAATTGCATATTTTTGCAACTAATAGGGTTATAATTCTCTCAGGTGAAGAAGTATATAGAAAAGGACAAAATACAAAAGAAAGGGGAATAATAGAAGGGGTAGAAAAATAGGAAAGCCCTTTCATCCAAAATACCTGCACAGCATTTCCAATGTAAATAGCTTCTATTGTTTCCCTTCCATGTTAGACAAATCTAAGATCTACCCATTTGATTCTTAAGAGTTTTAAACCAATTATACTGAGAAGGCCTTCAAAAGATGTTATTAAAAAATATGCTGCCCCACTGCTGGGGAAAAAATACAGAACTTTCTGTTAAAGACAGAAAGATCAAAGTTGGGAGGGTGTACTGTTTATAAGTACAACAAAAGTACTCTGTCCCCCAGGCAGTCTTGTTACCAGGAAGAATCAACTGTTTATGACCCTTTATGACAAAGCAACCTTTTTTTTAGTATATGTGCTGCCGAAGCGAGCACAAAGCAACCTTTTTTTGCTGCTGCTTTTCCTTCCTGCCTGGCCCTCTTACCAACTCAATGGAGTACATCAAGTAAAAGGGTTAAAAACCTGATTACATTGCTGATTTTGGTTTTTGAAGCTTAGTCTGAGTTTCAATTAATCCTACAGATAGGAAGGTAAATGAGAAAACGCAGATGTATAAGAAAAAGCAAAATATGAGCAAAGAGCTTCATGAAACTAGGATAGTAAAGGAATCTCATAGGTTATTTAGTCTTCACTCTCCAAGAGAACTCTAGTTCTCATGAATTCATGGGGCTCTAAAACCTCACTCTGCATGGAAATGTGACAATGAATAACTCCTGACTTTCAGAGCAATTAATCCCTCCTACAAGATGAGTGGCTGACACCCCAGGAACAATTTTTACCTTTCATTATCTTATAAGCCATCTTGCGACTGCTTCAAAACAGCCATAGACAAATCTAACACCTGCCACCTAGTTAAGAAAGAACATTTCTATCTGAAAACAGAAATTCATGGAGGTTGCTGATATGACATTAATTTTAGAATCCAAAATATTTTTATCTTTCTCCTTCCATCAAAACAGAATTTGTTTCTTAAATTCCTATGTTAAATTTCTCTTTCTTTCAAAATCTTTCCCATTTCCACTACATTTCCCTTTTCACTATAGACTTGGGACAGACAGACCTTCTGTGATGCAACCAAGATTTGTAGAACCAGACTTGTTACTTAGACCTTCTAAAATCTGATTTCTTTTTTGTTAATGGTTGTTGCTTCCTAGTTTTGCAAGGTTAAACCGGGAGATATAGGCAAGACCTGTAACAGTCTCTTTCATATAAGAACATGGTAATTGATAGTTACTGTATTTAGCCATTGTTGTCATTGTTATTATTTTCATCTTTCATTCATTCATATTTCCTTTTCTCCTTGTTAGCTTTCATTTTTCCTACATTAAGAAGCCATTTATGGATTTTTATTTATTTAAGTCACTTAAAATTCAGAGGTTTGTTCATGTGCCAAACTGTTCAGTTCAAAGCTGGAAGTGTCCTCTGGTATGAGAACCTACAGATGTAAATGAATTCTAGAATGTATGATATATTTTATAAATCAGGAAATATTTAAAGGGGATGTGGTAGGGGAGCATAATGAGGGGAAAGAATAAATACAATTTGGAAAGAAAAAGAAATAGCATATATATATATATATATATATAAAGGATAGGGGGTTGTGGGTGGGTCGAGATATGGGTCAAAATGAGAATTAACTTCTGTCACATACGGGAACAAATTCCTCAGTGTTGAGTGTGATTGTGAGCTATATATAAAATGTACCAATAAAGAATTCAATAAAAAGAAACTAGGAGTGTCTGTGAAAAGAAAGCAGTGGTATAATGTTTATTCTGGCTATGAGGACCTGGAACTTTGTTTCAACATCTAGTACATTATTTGCACTTAGCAGTTTCCATTGAAAACTGTTACCTGAACAATGAACAGAGAGTCATCTTATTACCTTCTCCTACCCCAGTCTCAAGGAGATTTGACCCCACCTATAACAATGTTGTTTGTTGGCAAAAGTAACCTCTGAACAATGAACAGAGAGTCATCTTATTACCTTCTTCTAGCCCAATCTCAAGGAGATTTGACCCCAGATATAACAATGTTGTTTGTAGGCAAAGGTAACCTTAAAGAAGACAGAATCTACTTCCCTCCACCTGGTTATATTATGTTGTATCCTCCCTCCTGTGGTCTCCTGGGTCAGTCTGTTACCAACCTGGTTTCTGAGGCTGTACCCAGAAAGAAGGAGGGCCTGGAAACATTCTTGCCAGGCCTCTAGCCTGGCAAGCCTCTTGGATGGGCCTCGAGGGTGCCTTTTGAAATATGTATAACCCTAGTCACTTAGAAATACATCTCATTACATGAGATTTTTTTTTAAGAATAGGAAATAATTTATAAAGATAAAAATAATTCAGCCTTGCCACAGAAGTGCAAAAATAAATTCTGTACCTTCTCTGCCTGATTCAGAGAAGGAAGTAAGGGAGAATGAGACACAGAATATATTCTGGCTATAGCAAAGTAAGAACAGAAACTTGACTATCAGTAATATCCTGAGACTCAAGGATCTTGGGCAGGAGAAGTGAATTGGATTTTTCTTTTCTTTTCTTTTCTTTTCTTTTTTTTTTTTTGAGGAAGGGTCTCGCTTTGTAGTTCAGGTTGGCCCTGAGCTCAGTATGTAGCCCAGGCAAGGCTCGAACTCAGCAATCCTCCTGTCTCTGCCTCCCCAGTGTTGGGATTAGAGACATAAACCACCACGCCTAGGATTGTGGTGTGTGGTACTGATTGCTGGTGGGTGTGAGTCACCACACCCAGTATTATTATATGTGGTTACTGGATCAAACCAGAGACCTTGAGTTTGTTAGGCAAGTGCTGGAACCACTAAGCTAAATCTCCGGCCCAGGGAATTGAACTTTTAAAGAATCTGTTCTGTGGTTCTGAGCTCAAGACATCCCCGGCATGGTGCTTTGTTTCTAGACAATAGTACACCTCAGAAGTGCAAAATTCATCCAGTCCTAATTTCTCCTCCTTCCTACAACCTTTTAATTAGAAGGCTCTGAAAGCCCAACACAATCAGGAACTCTCAAAAGGCCCTTTCATAAAATGTTTTAAAAATATGCTCCAATGTGTCCTCACTGCTTGGCACTCTTCAGCTGTCTCACCATCCCCAGCCCCAGCCCTAATGTTCCTGGGAAACCACAGCTGTGTGCCTGCAGCAGGGCCCTGGACTGGCTGTTCCTCTGCCCTCCAGCAGCCCTTCCCTTGCTTCCTTTATGCTTCTCTCAAAAGAGAGCCCACTTGCCGGGGTCTCAGCTCGGGCCAGCATGGCCCATTGGCCACATCGTGTTTATTTTTTCCTCATAGCAGCTCCCTTTAAACATATCACATATCTTATTTTAGTCCTCATATTTTCCAGTGGACACAAGGATTTTTATAACTTTTGCTTATAGATAGATCTCTGGTTCCTACAACAGTGACCATCACAAGGTCTGATGAATAGACTTTATTAAATTCTCACATGGGGAATTGTGAACAGTATTTTCCTAAAAGGATTCGATGGATGACAGAGTTTTCTTTCCTTCTAGCCATGACTGACAATGTCACTATTTAATGAGAGGTATTGGGAAATGAGAGAGGGTGACCCTGAGTGAGAGTACTAAGAGCTGCTCAGAAAGATTTTTGTAGTATCTGTGACTACTCATAAGATTTTTTCTCCTCTGATTAAGAACAACAGTTGCTTTTGTATTTGTAGAAACAAATCAGGCAAAGATATAAAATAGGGTGTATTTTCTCCTCTGCTTTTTTCTGTCCTCTGCCATAAATGGGGCTGGTATATAGGATGTGGGGATATTTTCTGCATGCACTGAGTAAAACCCCATTATTTTTCAGTTCTGCACTCTGAATATTTAAGTTAGTTATTATAATTATAGTAATGTATAGTTCCAAGAAATTGGTACATAGTTGTAAATACATCTTTTTTAATTAATTCTTTATTGGTACAATTTATATACCTCTCATAATCACATATAACATTGGGGAATTTGTACCAGTATATGACACAAGTTAATTCTCATTTTTACCCATATCCCTACCCACCCACACCTCCCCACCCCCTTTATACATACTCTTTTGTTTTCTTTCTGTATCATATTTATTCCTTACCCTCATTACATTCCCACACCAGATTTCCTATGGAAATTTCCCACGCTATAAAAGCTTTCATACTTTCTAGAGCTCATTTGCATCTACAGGTGTTCATGTCAAAGAGAAGATCCGGAATTTGCCTATCTGTGATCTATTGATTTCACTTATTAGTATATCCTCCAGATGTCTCCATTTGCACCTAAATGGCTCGATCATATCATTCTTTATGGCAGAGTAATACTCCATTTTATTAAAAAAAAGCCACATCTTCTTTATCCACTCTCCAATTGATGGGCATTTGGGTTGTTTCCAAGATTGAACTATCACAAACTGAGCTGCTATGAACAAGAGTGTACATCTGTCTTTCCAATGTGTTTTTTTTGTTTGTTTGTTTTTTGAGACAGCATCTCGCTTTTTATTCCAGACTGGCCCTGAGCTCACTATGTAGCCTAGGCAAGCCTCAAACTCAGCAATCCTCCTGCCTCTGCCTCCCGAGTGCTGGGATTACAGGCGTGCGCCACCACACCCAGCTCCAATGTGATTTTTAAAATTCTTTTGGGTATATTCCTAACAGGGGGATAGCAGGGTCAAATGGGACCCCTAGTCCTAGTTTTCTGAGAAATCTCCACACGGATCTCCACAATGGTTGCACAAATCTGCAATCCCACCAACAGTGGAGAAGGGTTCCTTTCTCCCCACAGCCTCGCCAGCATTTATTGTTGGTTGATTTTGTGATAGCGGCCATTCTTTGTGGAGTGAGATGAAATCTCAGTGTTGTTTTCATTTGCATCTCTTGAATGACCAGTGATGTGGAACATTTCTTCATATGCTTCTTGGCTGCTTTGACTTCTGCCTCCAAGAAGTGTCTGTTCATTTCAGTTGCCCATTTTTGAATTGGGTCTTTAAACTTAGGGAGGCTGATCTGTTTGAGTTCTTTAGATATTGTAGATAATAGCCCTTTATCTGATACACAGCTAGTAAAGGTTTTTTCCCATGTTGTTGGTTGTCTTTTAGCAGTGCCAGTGACTTCTTTTGCTGTGCAGAAGCTTTTCAGTAGGATGAGATTCCAGTTGTTGATTCTTTCTGCTAGTTCTTGTGCTATAGAGGTTTTATTCATGAAGTCTCTGCCTAAGCCAATGTCTCCAAGAGTTTGACCAAGCCTGTTTACCAGCAGGCTTATTGTTTCTGTTTTAATGTTTAAGTCTTGTATCCATTGTGAGTTTAGTTTTGTGCATGGTGAAAGAGATAGGTCTAGCTTTAGCTTTTGGCAGGCTAAAGCCCAGTTTTTCCAGCAACATTTGTTAAATAGGCTGTCTTTCTTCCATTGGGGATGTTTGGCTCCTTTGTCAAAGATAAGGTGGTTTAGTGTATCTGGAGTTGTCTCTGGGTCTTCTAATCTATTCCACTGGTCCTCGGGTCTGTTACTTTGCCAGTACCATGCAGTTTTTATCACAGCGGCTTTATAGTAGAGTTTTAAATTGGGGATTGTAATACCCTTTGCCATGTCGTGGTTGCTTAGAATTGCTTTCGCTATTCCAGGTTTCTTGTGGTTCCAGATGAATTTTTGTATTATTTTCTCTAACTCTGTGAAGTATACCGTTGGAATTTCAATTGGAATTGCATTGAATCTGTATAGTAGTTGTAGGAGTATAGCCATTTTGACGATGTTGGTTCTCTCTACCCAGGAACAAGAGATATCTTTCCACTTTCTGGTTTCCTTTTCTATCTCAGTTTTCAGAGTTCTATAGTTTTCAGAGTAGAGGTCTTTCACTTCCTTTGTTAGGTTGATTCCTAGATATTTCATTTTTCTGGGTGCTACTGTAAAAGGGGTTGCCTCCCCAATTTCTCCTTCAGTGAGTCTGTTGTTTGTGTAGAAAAAGGCTGTTGGGGCCGGAGGGTTAGCTCAGTGGTTCCGGCGCCTGCCTCGCAAGCACATGGACCTGAGTTTGATCCCCAGTAACCACATATAATGCTGGGTGTGGAGACACACCCACCAATAATCAACACCGCATACCACAATGCTGGACGTGGTGGCTCACGCCTGTAATCCCAGCACTCGGGAGGCAGAGACAAGAGGATTGCTGAGTTTGCAGCGACTTGCCTGGGCACCATAGTGAGCTCAGGGCCAGCCTGAACTACAGAGTGAGACCCTGTCTCCAAAAAGAAAAAAGAAAAGAAAAGAAAAGAAAAAAGCTGTTGATTTTTTTTTTTTTTTTTTTTTTTTTTTTTTTTTTTTTTTTTTTTTTTTTTTTTTTTTGCTTTTGAGTGCTGGAATTACAGGTGTGAGCCACCACACCTGGCAAGTATACATAAATTTTTAAATGGTTGCCTTAAGTGAAAGATATCAGTAGATAAATTATAAAGAAGTGTCATGAAAAAGCATGTATAGTATACAAGCAACTCAAATCTATACTTGGATATAGCTTCACCAAATTTTAAAAATTAAATATTTATATGCATCATAGACACACTATGCATGAAGAGAAAAAGACATCATACGGCTCCATTCTCAACACTAATGGACTAAGATCAAAATACGGCTCCATTCTCAACACTAATGGACTAAGATTAATTCTCTCTTGCTGATAGCAAGAAAATCTAGCATTGTAGAGCTTGTAAGTGAGTGACAATTTATGGGGCCAAGAACCTGGGAGAAAAGCAAAAGAGGACAGACCTCACGTTCCTTGCATGATTACTCTTCAGGATGGCTGTCATTTGCAGTAGCACTAGCTGAGAGAATAAAAAGCTGAGTTCTAGACCTTTGGGACTGTGGAAGGGTCAAAATTGGAGTTACGAGTTCAACCAGGAAAAAGGCCTGAGTTTAGTGATCTGAAGGCTCCTAGCCTAGGCATAAGCTTGCTCTAGGAATAGCTCCCACAAGGATAAAATATAGTTTTAAAATTATCTAAGTATCTGATAGCAGTTAGTGATCTGGGATTGATAGTGCTTCTAGCCTAGCAGCCCCTGGGCAGTAAATATAAATCCCTCATAATTTCTTGTTACTAATTTCTAGCACTTAGTCCGATATCAAGAAGTATATGAAAACCAAGAGAAAATAAAAGCAGACAGGAAGGGAGAACTGTGGGAAATTTAGGCAAGGGGGTTATAGGGAAGTCATAACAGACTTTAAAATAGCTGAAACTATTACCCTGTTCAGATAATTAAGAAACGTAGAGTAGGAACTTTGAAAAATACCTAGGAACTATTTAAATATTCAGTTTAAATAGTAGAATGGAAAAACCAAGTGTAATTAAAACTGTGAATGGATTTAGATGTGGTTGAGCTGAAAACTAGGTGAGATAGCCAAGAGAAAATGAGGGAAGAGTGAAGAAAGAGAAAATGATGAAATCACAGAACAATTCAAAGTTATATAGGTTATGATTAAAAGGTCTAATAAATGTGTTTTATCCTCAAGAAGAAAATAGGGAGTAGAACAGTTATTTTATTTCGGGAGTAGAATAGGTATTTTATTTTGGGCTGGTAATTTTCCAAATTAACCTTGAATCGTGTATTAGAGAAATATCATGATTTTAATCTAGAAAAATAAAACAAAAATTTTCAAATTTACTAGAGATATAAATGTAAATTAAAACAGGACTTCATTTTTATCTATTAGATCAATAATAAAAATAATCATAAGCCATTTGGGCAAGAATGTAGGGAAATGTGAACTCTCTCATTTCTGGCCAAATTCAGACAAATCTACAAGATGAAAATCTGGCAACATGCCTCAAAGTTTTAAAATATTTTTAAGCTTTTCTCATCAATCTTCTAAGACTTTTATCTGCAAGAAATTTTTAGACAAATATAAAAGGATATATACAAGATCTTGAGTGCAAATGTAAAAGAATGACAGCCAAAATTGTAAATAACATTAGTATTCAACTTGGGGTGTTTATATTTGTTAAATTTTATAATATTTTCATAATTCCAAATTAAATGTATGCTACAAATAATATTGTGTCATTTACAGATTTTAGGTAGAAAAGTAATTAGTGATTATCATTTCTTTCTTTTTGATTATCATTTCTTTTGTGTGTTAACTTTACTGTAGAGTGTAGCTTTACTTTTGTTTTTTTTTTGAGACAGGGTCTCACTTTGTAGTTCAGGCTGACCCTCGGCTCACTGTGTCACCCAGGCAAGCCTGGAACTCAGCAATCCTCCTGCCTCTGCCTCCCCAGTGCTGGGATTATAGCCGTGAGCCACCACACCCAGAATCGTGGTATGTGGTATTGATGGCTAGTGGGTATGAGCCACCACGCCCAGCATTCTATGTGGTTACCGGGATCGAACTCAGGACCTTGCGGGATCAAATGCTGTACCTTGCGCTTGCTAGGCAGGCACCAGAACCACTGAGCTAAGTCCCCAGCCCCAAACAAAATTATCTTATGTACAATAAAATAGGCAAAATATTTTGTAATAGTTTTAAATTTCTAGATGAAAGAGTAGCAAATTGAAACTTTAACTTTAATATTAAAATATACCTATTTAGACAAATATAATTTACTCTGCCAGTAAAGATAAACAAATAAAAACAAAGAACTATTATTTCTTTTGGTATTTCTTTTTTCTCTAAAAAGCTGTTATTAAATTAACTTATGATCAATCATGTCATGATCAATTTTATCTTATAAATAAAAAATATTAGCATAGGGATAATTTGAAATTCTTAAAATTATTATAACAAAGTATTATGTTTATTGCTGGGAAGCATTTGCATATTATTTTCCTTTGCTTCATGAAACATATAGGTTTTATGCTTTCTTTTTGTAAGAATAAATTCCAGAAAATAAGAAAATACAATTTAGAAAGTTCTGAAGCTTAAGAATTTTGTATAAAGCAAAGCTTTCTTTTCCTATGAATCATAATACAAAGATAGTCTCAGGTATTAGAGACTCAGAAATTCCCTGCTAATGAATATTTCTTTTCAAAAACAACTTTAAGTTTTGCTCCACATGTATTCATAATTGGGCAAAATGAAAAGCTGAAGGTCGGAGCAGTCAGGACATAAAAGAAGGAGCAGAGATTGCAAAAGCCAATTAAAATGTAGCTATCTAATACAGTACAAAAGAGTTGCTGTATGTAAGAAAATAGAATGCTCTGAAAATATTCAAATAGTTATCAGATGACAATATAAAGAATGTAGACTAATAGCAAATGAATAGAAAATCTTGAATTATTGTAACAAAGGCTTAGAAGTTGTTGAATGAGGCATAGAGTGGAGAAAAATGGTATCAAATAAGAGGGATTAAAAATACTGTTATATTTTTTACTCTAATTTTGAGGAAATATAAGTTAACAATGCTTTTGAAAACTTACAGGAATTCAGTGACATAACTAGGAACTGCTTATGTATACTTTGAGAAAGGTAGATCATACTAGAAAGATAACCTCTCAAGGGACAAAACAAATGATATTTTCTAAAAGTATAGAATGTCACAAAAGACCTGACTAAATATGAAATTTATCTAAGTAAATGCAAATTACAGTAATTCCTCTATTAAAAGAAGCCATTCAGTTAAGTTTACAAAAAGCCAATCTTACTCTATTTATGAAAGACTTATTTAAAGAAAATAGCAGTAAACTAAGCAAACATGACAAAAATGTTGTATACAAATGCAACTATAAGAAAACAGAACAATCAATATCAGACAAAAATAAATTTTTACAGTTTTAGAAAATGAGGACCATTTTATTGACAGAGATATAGCTCTTAACAATGTTGACACTGTCATAAACCTTTATGTACCAGATAACATTCCCTTGGTTTACACAAGAGAATTGTTAGAAATGTAAGAAGAATTAGAAATACAGTGGTAATAAAATATCTTGACATTATTTTTGAGTTTTTAACATAGTCTGAAAGGGTATAATTGAATCATATAATTTTTCTTTCTGAAATTTTTTATTGATGAGTTTCATTTTGGCAGATTCCTAACATACTTTAATCTTTTCACGTCCCCAAAGCTCCCTGGCCCACTTTCTTACCTAATAAAATTTATTTTACTCATATCAACCCTCATCATCCACTAACCATCACATTTCACAAAAGCACAAAACTGATCTCTTCTGTACCAAATATTTAATTCATCACATATTAAGCTACCAAAAAGAATCTCAAATTGTGAAATTTGGCTGTAATTTCTGATCAAAATGCAATGAACTCAGTATCATTAGTTACTGAGAAAATGTTTTTCCCAATTGTAATAAAGGTATCCTTTGACACCCTCTTGGACGACTTAAGAAAAAAAAAGTGATGTCTAGGAGGATGTGGAGAAATGATTGGCTGTGTAGTGAAATGATGTAATCACTGGAACACAGTAGTGCTGAACAGAATTACCATGTAACAACAATCCTAGATATATGCCAAAGAACAATGTGTATCCACCGAAAAACTTACATGTAAAGGTTTATAGCATTATTCATAATGCCAAAAGTTAAAACAGTTCAAATGCCAATCAGCTAATGAATAAATAAATATGGTAAGTCTTTATAATCCAATATCACTCTGACCATAACAAGGGATAAAAGAGAGACTTGCTAGCTAATGAATATGGACTTCTTTTCTGAGATGATGAAAATGTTTTAAAATTACGTAATGGTGACTGTTATAAAACTGAATATATTAAAAGTCATCAAATTATAGACACTAAAATAGTGAATTTTATCTTTATAAATTATGGAAATAAAGCTGTTATAAAAATGCAATGCAACTAGAAATTAATAATGAAGTTTTTAAAAGAAGTATCACAAGAAAAATTGAAAAGTGCTTTCTCAGTTTTTGAATGTCAAAAATCTCTAAACTCCAGTCATAGATTAGTATCCTAAAATTAGAATATTACATATGAAAATGTAGGAATATAGCCAAACCTGTACTTAAAAGGAAAAGTCATAGTATTAAATGATTTATTGTTAAATATATAATGAAATTTTAAAAATCATCCAAGGAAAACAAAAATTAAGGAATCAAAACACAGGAAAATAAAAAGCAATAGGCCAGATAAATAAATTGGATTACTTGGTCCTCAAAATGTCAATGAAACAGACATTTTTTAAAAAATGACATTTCAGAATACTGTCCTTTGGTTACCCAAGAGTCTAAATCACATTTTTCATATGAGTTGGTGAAGAAGTAACCTGCTGTAATCATTTTATGAACAAACCATGGAGTGAGTCACTCCAAACAACTATGCTTTAAAAATAAAATGGGCATTTATCTGATTTCTCTACAGTGACGACAAAGGAGAAACAGTGGAATTGATCTTTTACTAGACTGTTTCGTAAAGCACAGACAGGCTAGGTGACTTGTGTCATGTGGTAGTGTCAAACATGGCACGTAACTGAGGCAGCTCCAAGTCTGTTAACGTCCAATCCGAAGTGGTTCTTCACCTTCATGGGAATCCAAGGTGCCTCACGTATCTTTGGAAATCTGATGGACATGAAGAGCCTCTTCCAAGGAAAAGAGCTACCCCCACCCTCTTTCTACACATCAGTAAGGCTGACTTTCACCCCTGTGCCACCCACCAGAAAGGATGGGCGGTAACACAGTTTGACATTTCAACCAAGCCAGTGGATCTTGATGTTTAAAGTCTGTTACCTTATAAACTCTTAAATTTTGGAGAAGATCCTAAATAACTTGGGTTAAGGAGGGTGGTCAACATTTCTATTTAAAACTATTCATTTAAAAGAACAAACCTATTAAATATTAATACAAGCAACATGCTGTTCATAAAAATGTTTTCCTAGACAAAAATTGATAACTTTTAAAAATTTTTATAGATTTCTTTAATAGAAGGCAGACCAATCCTGATAGCTATCTACCTCTGCTACCATCTGTTGCTTTATCACGGGTCGGGTAGCTATTGAAAAACTTCTGTGTAGACTCATGAGTGAAGAATAAAAAAGAAAATAATATCTTGGCACAAAAACGGTCCTAACTTTGTAAAACCACTGAAACTGTCTTAGGAACTCATCTATGAGCTCCCTGAACCACGCTTTGAGAACTGCTGAAATTCCATAGACATAAAGCCTTAAAAACAGTTAGCAGATATTAAAGAGGAAAGAAAGCAGAAGATTCGAAGACTTTGGTAAAAAGTCTTTACAAGAATTCTCAGATTTAATGTTCAAGAGCAACAGGAAAAACACCGGTGCAGGAAGATGGAGGAGCTGCTGCAGTTACAGGAGGGGGCCATCGGATGGCACTGCGGCTCTACTCCCGGCAACCCGAGCTTTTGCGCCCGGAAGTGGCCTCTACCTGGGACGGCCGCACTCCTGGAGTTGGGGGGGCTTGCAGAGCTTTCACTTTGTTTTCATTTTTAAAGTAATGATTGTAACCTGTTCCAGATGGCATTATCATTTCTTCTCAGTCTAGTAGGCATCTTCCATTTCACTCCACACTGGGGAGTTTGGGGTTACCAACATTGAAGCTTTGAGAGCATTTTCCAAGTTCTTGACTCTGGCTGGGAGTTTGGAAGGTAGAAGTTTGGAGGGTAGAAGTTCCAGACTTTCTGATCTTACTTAAAATGTAAGAGAGAGGGCCGGAGATTTAGTCAGTGGTTCCGGCGCCTGCCTCGCAAGCACAAGGTCCTGAGTTTGATCCCCAGTAACCACATATAATGCTGGGTGTGGTGACTCACGCCACCAGCAATCAGTACCACACCCCACAATGCTGGGCATGGTGGCTAATGCCTGTTATCCTAGTATCCTGGGACGCAGAGACAGGAGGATCGCTGAGTTCAAGGCTTGCCTGGACTACATAGTGAGCTCAGGGCCCGCCTGAACTACAAAGTGAGACCCTGACTTAAAAAAAAAAGCAAGAGAGTGAGAGACACAAAGGTATTCTCAGCTAATACGCCCGATTCAGACCAATACTGATTGACTTAGAAGAACCCAAAATGAACCAGACTAAGTAGGTCTGTGGGCATTGAGGAAGGACTGGGACATATTATCAGAGCTGTCAGCAGGAACTAACAGGTCCCTTTTGGTCCCAAAAGCTTTGAGAGAAGCCTTGAACATGGGGCAGGAGCTTGACTGCAGCACAGGTTGATATACACCCCGGACTGCAATGCAGGGTCCACATAGCCTCACACAGCCCTGTCAGTTCTGCCATCTCCTCCAAGTTGCTTGGCCGTGGAGGTGGCCATGGCTAGAACACTGACTCTCAGAGGGAACAGAATGCCCCATGCCAGGGTCTGGAGGAATCCAGGGGCTGAGATATTTTGGCTACCAAAAGTATACTCTGCAGGGTTGGAGTATAAAGTCTGAGGAACACTGAGGGGAAGAGCGGGCTGATGAGGTAGGCCTGAGGCGTGGCTCAGGGGACTCCGAGCAGGTTGAGGAATTGGGCTTATCCTCAGGACAGTGAAAAGGCACTGAAATATTTTAAGCATGTGTCTTTAATTTACAATGCAATAAAAATGTGAGTGTTACAACAGGGATATGCCAACAATGGGTGGTCAACAACTACTAAATACAGTTTGTACAAAAACAATAGTTAGGGCCTGGAGATTTAGCTCAGTGGTTCCGGTGCCTGCCTAGCAAGCTCAAAGTCCCCAGTTCATCCCCCATAACCACATACAACAATACTGGGCATGGTGACTAACACCCACCAGCAATCAGTGCCACATACCACAGTGCCAGGCATAGTGGCTTATGCCTGTAATCCCAGCACTTGGGAGGCAGAGACAGGAAGACTGCTGAGTTTGAGGCTTACTTGAGCAAATGACATCATTGTTTGTAGCTTATCAGTTAGATGTCCAATCACTTCCCTAAACTGTTACCACATGTCTTCATCTTGTTCATAAGGACAACAAGAACACAAATCCTTAATTGAAAGAAGAGATTTCATGAGCACAGGTATCAGTCTCATAAGGGATAGGATTCTGAAGTGACTGGATCATACACCAAAAGCCTGTGTTGATGTCTCATGGTTGTCCCTCTGTGTGAAAGGCATTCATTTTAAAGTCCATTCTACAACGTACTCTGACCAATGAGCCCATATTCCAACTACTTTCCGGTGCTCCTTTTATACATTTAACTCCACATTGCTAAATAATATGTTTCTACTACTGGGCTCGATTTTCCATTCTTAGGAATTATCTATTAAAATTCTCACTGTGAAAGATGAAGGCTTAGCTCTCTTTAGCACCTCCCTCACCCACCTCCACAGTTTTCCTCTCCCAACCTCCCAGTAGACTTATATCATCATTTGTAGTTAGATCTGTGTTCAGTGTTTACATGGTTATGACTATTCACAGCATGCCCGTGTAGTAAATCAGGATTATATTTCCTTTCTTGTACAACTTTTAATTTTCTCTAGAGTTAATAATTGTATTGATTCTTCATTTGTGTATGTAGTTTTTCTCTTCTATTATTAATTTCTACCTATACATTCTTCCACAGATGTAAACTACCTCTTGATATATTTATACACATCAAACAGCCTATGGGTTTCATCTTCCTGGAGGCTTTCTTGGTGCTCTAATGCTCTCTCTCTTTCCTCTCCAGTCTGTGCTACTCATGCCCTGGGCCTGCTGAGCAGCTAGCTTTCTTTCTGAGTTTTTCCTCATCAGCTTTGAACTCTTTCTCTCACCTTTGCCAAATGTCTTATTTCTTGACTCTAACGTCTCTTCATTTTTAATTAATCCCTATCTTTTCTTGGCCACATCCCGCAAAACCATATACTGGAGGTAAGTTTTCTCTAAAAATGGTAAGCCTGAACACGCACTTATTCCACACCAAGATTTGATTGACAGTTTGGCTTTGTATAGTCTTCGATTGGAAATTATCTTTCCTCATAATTAAAGGCATTGTCGCATGACTTCTGGCTTCCAGTGCTATGGACCATGGATCAGTGATAAGTTAAGAAAACTAAGCAAATCTGAAGCCATTTTATTTCACGATTTTTTTGTAAGTGACCTCCTTAAAAACATTCAGGGTGGGCCGGAGGGTTAGCTCAGTGGTTCCGGCGCCTGCCTTGCAAGCGCAAGGACCTGAGTTTGATCCCCGGTAAACACATATAATGCTGGGCATGGAGACACGCCCACCAACAATCAACACCGCATACCACAATGCAGTGGTGGCTCACGCCTATAATCCCAGCACTCGGGAGGCAGAGACAGGAGGATTGCTGAGTTCGCGGCAGCTTGCCTGGGCACCATAGTGAGCTCAGGGCCAGCCTGAACTACAAAGCGAGACCCTGTTTCAAAAGCCAAAAAAAAAAAAAAAAAAAAAAAAAAAACATTCAGGGTGTCTCTAGGAGATTTTAACTTTTGCTGTAAGTCTGCATTTTGTGTGTGTGTGTGTGTGTGTGTGTGTGTGTGTGTGAGACTGGGTACTTTGTATACACTTATATTCTAGAAGTTTATATCTTTCAGCTCTGGAAAATTTTCTTGACTTATCTAACTTCTGTTTCTGCCATTCTCTTTGGTATTTCTTGGCTTTTTGATTTAGTATTTCTTGGCTGTTTGATTTCATACTCTTCTCTCCTTTTTCTATCTCTTGGCATTCTTTTTTTATGAGAGATTTCTTCCAGATAGCTCCTGAATATGTATAAAGTATGCATTTTTTTAAATTTCAGAGAGATCTGTAATTAGTGGTCCTCTGAATGTTCCTCTTCCTTGTAGAGCATTTTGCTTCTGTTTCACAAAAAAATTCTTCTAAGGATATTGACTATATAATTTAGTTTTCTTTCCTTGAATTGTCTTGATCTGCTAAATTCTTTTACTCTTGGATATATTTAAGAAACAGAGAAGAGACCTTTGTGGAGAGGCTTTTGATATAAGTCCTTTTTCAAACACCTGCAAGTTCTGAGCTGTCCTTTTGAGCTGAAGAGCCTGCACTGAGGAGCTTTGTGCCGGTCAATACAGTTTATTAACCAAACACAGCTTCATTAAGAGGTGACCTGGCTGAGCTATTCCACTATGGAATCCATTCTGTCTCTTGTATCAGACAGTTTTGTGAAAACAAAATAAATGCTTTCACTCCTGCCCTGGAGGAGATAAACTCTTGTGCGTAAGCAAGAAAGAGAAAGAGGTGTTAGGAAGACAATATCTGGGGGTCTTATTGCTTCTTAAATAAATCTAGCATTTTTTTCTTCTTTTAGCTGCACTTTCACCATCATTGTCAGAGCTCTCTCGTTCCCTTCTGGGTTCTGGAGTATAGTCACTTTTACTGCCAGGAAAGATTTCAGCCTTCTCAGTCCTGTTGAGTCTGTTATCAGATGTCCATCTGGGTTTGTACTGGAGAAGAGTGTGTTCAACAGTTCCCTTTCCTGTTATCTTGGTCCTTAAAGAGTATTCCTTTTTAGGAAGATTCCTATGTTGTTATGGTAAAACTTCAGGAAGTAGTGAAGATGGTACATCCTCAGTCCTTCAGTTTAAATGGAAGCAGATGACTTTTGCAGGTTTAGCATGGCATGATACTGTAGGACCTTCACAAGGTGCCCCCAACTTAAAACAGCAGCAGCTTCCTCCTTGGTGGTGCTTCTGTATCTAAACCTAGTACAGCCTCCTTCTCTCACATACATAACATGATTACATAAGAAGTTTGAATGTTCTTGCTGGATTATAAAGTGCTTGAGTGAAGGAGTCCCATTATCTTTTTAACATTCTCAAGCTCTCACATGATCAGGCATGTAATACCTAGTGAGTGCATGTGGAATTGAGCAGAACTGGACACTGATTTATGAGTGAACTCAACTGCAGGCTGATGAATGGCCCAGTTGTTGTGCTAGCAGGATGCCTCTAATACACAGCATTTTCCCAGCTCCTATCACACTATTCCTGGGCTGGTGAACAGTGGGGCTGCAGACCTAATTTTTCCCAAGGAATATCCTTCAAACCTGGGAGATGCAGTGCACTAGTCAAGTCCTTTAAGCAAAGTCTACCAATAAAAGTGGCCTTGGCATAAAAGATGAACTGAATTGGTTTTCTAAAGGACCTAATCAGGATAAGCATGATGCCCAACTCTGGGTGTTTATGATCACCTTGTCCTGTATGAGGGATGGTAAGTGCTTCATCTTCTCAAGCCCCTAAGTTGGCCCTAGAACACACTTAACCTAGCTCATCTTAATTAAGGCCATATTTCTACAGGCAGAGCCAACCAAGCACAACTAATCTGGCTTGAACAACTTCCAGAGGTTTGCGTGGCCTGTAGTTACAGACAAGAAACTTGAGTTCAGGGAATCTAGCTAACAGTGACACTATGTATATCAGTTGAGTCGATGTCTCTGTCCCTTCCTCAAGGGCAAATAATAAATACAATTCACACTGTTGACCAAGACACGTTCAGCAGCTGCCTTAAAATTTACACTTTTGTCTTCCACATGGGGAATATAGGTTATAGAATGTTGGCCGGGATACTAGATTGAGTCTCTGGAAAGCAAAAGTTATGGAGATCTTTGAAAGCAAGCCAGAAAATCTGGGAAAGGCACCTTCCAGGCAGAATGACTAAGTCCAGATGAGCTATGGTACAGTTAGAGACAGGCCGTTCCCAAAGCATACCTGCCGACTGGCTGTGAGCTTCTACTCTGGGGAGGTGAGGATGGGATGACATGTGGCTTATAGGAATCAAACTCCTGAGTGTCAGCACTGTTTCTCTCTGCTTAGCTATTCAAGCATTATAAAGTTGTTTCTTAAGCTCTTGGTCTCCCATTTGTAGCTAATGCTTCCCACAGAAGGACACCTCAGTCAGAGGATGGCTCACCATTCACTATGGTAACAATGTTTAGTCAGAACCTGTCCAGGGTGGGAGAAAGAATGTGAAGGAAAACAAGTGAAGAGGAAAAGATGCTATTTCTTAGGAGCAAGTCTGGGGAAATAAACCTGCCAGGCATCTGTTTATCTGCTTGGGTCATTGACATGATGTTAAATTCAGACACAGAATCCAAGAAGCCCATGAGGCCAATGATTGACTGTTTTGACATCATCTGATATGTACATGCTGGAAGGAGCTAGCCTCTCACAGCCCAGAGCTGTAGCATGAGGAGAAAAATTGCACTTCTGGGATAGACAGGCACAGATCCACCTCCTCCTTCTCATCTTTGCTTATTTTTCTTCTTCTTATAATAGGTTTAAACAATAAATGAAATTTGGACATGAATCTGAGTGTTACTGAACTGTAAATACATGTGTCACCCTTAGGAATTTTCTTTGAATGTCAGACAAAAAGGTCATACAAGGCCAGGTGTGGTGGCTCACGCCTGTAATCCCAGCACTTGGGAGGCAGAGACAGGAGCATCGCTGAGTTCGAGTCTTGCCTGGGGTACATAGTGAGCTCAGGGCCAGCCTGAACTACAAAAGTGAGACCCTGTCTCAAAAAAAAA